>JACSZP010047123.1:0-13209 GCA_016161895.1 Pinna nobilis | reverse complement strand
ATGGAATCATGTTGAAGCGAGTCTTCTTTACTTAGCGGTTCTGTCTCGACTCACTTTCATGTGTTCATCTTCGGGTCGCGAGTTCGAACTTCACCGAAGGCGGTCGTCTTTTCTTGTCCTTCACGTGAATGCGAATCGAGACAGTAAAAACCGAAACCAAGAGATACAAAAATGTCATTACATAAAAGAAGTCTCACATCACTAATCATTGGCCCTAAGTGACGATCATATGAACAGCTTTGATGCTGATCAACGGCATTCGAAGACGTCTCATTTAAATTGAAAAAAAATCTCGAGTTCTTGGAAACAACAAGAATAACATTCAATAAAGACTTAAACTGATTATTTGGTCATCATAACAAAATGTTCTAATATGCATACATGTATATCTGATTGAAAAGTAGACGTGGTATATTATTTATTGGGTTTATCTTAAATTACATCGACATTTTATTGCATTATATATTAGTTACATATACATGTATTTCATAGGATTCTGTTTTAAAAATGACAAATGGATGACACTTAAAACCTTAGTATGGAAATCTGTCCGTTATTCAAAGTTGCGTTGAAAACTTTTATATATTGGCATACGCCGTAAACGTTTTCTTAAATTTCCAAATCTTAATAAGAAAGCACTTAAAATCGCACGATGATTACGAAATCACATACATCAACCACAATTTATTATTTTGATTGGAAACACGAATATGCACACTTGTCTGGTTCAGGAACCCTAAGTTTAAATAGTCTAACAGGAATTGAAGTTCCGTTTTCGGATATTTGCTTCCTTGTTGCAGGGTTTTAGCATCAACAAGAATCATCCATATGGTGAACGGACTGTATGATAGCTAAATTAAACTGTCATTAGAGGTAAAGAAATACTTGTAGAAAGGAATAAAAGAACTGACATTAGTTGTCTATACACAATACACTTCGTATCATTTAATGGCGTCCGATGCGCGCAATTGATCCAACGATGGATTATATTTTCCGGAATGACATCCGGTCTGGCAAACACGAATATCTAGTCTTTCACGGAATCAAACTCAGTGACTGTATTTCTCAATTAAACAGTCTTTGCAAGCTTGATAAATATCTAGCTAATTACTGTTATTAAAGCTAAAATCTAGGAGCATTTGGGTCATAAGGCTATTTAACTCTCCTCGCTAGAGTTGTCCTGTAAAACGTATTTAGAGAAAGGGCAATTTAATAAGGCATTTTAGTATATTTAGAACTGTTAGGGTTGATTTACAGTCGGATGTGAATGTTACTTGTTGGTATAATTTACATGTTTTTCTTATACTATTGCACGTGCTTTCTCTATACATGAAATCACGCTGAACCAAACCAATAGAAAACATATTCTGTTAAAATGTCTGCTATCTGGCTATAAAGTGTATTGCTACTATTGTGCCGTATCATGTGTCAACATGAAGCATGTAAAAGCTATGATTCCTTTATAATAATGATAGAAAACTTTTAGTAGTTATTTTTATCTTTCATTTATGTAAATTTGAAGAAGCACCAAAGAACATCCGAAAATCAAAGTCCTAAAATATATCAAGTCAAGAATAATGACGATGTCAAGGTGGAAACCAAATGCAAAACTCGCTATGGTATCACGTTTAAAACTCGAATATTGGATTTATTAATATCGACTTGATCCAGTAATTCTTATCTAAAAGATTAAAATTCTTACAGACAAATTACATAGGTTTGAAAATTTGACCACTTTTGCTGTTTCCTCTAGAGTTTGTGTTAGATAAATTTGACTGTATATTTCAAGTTTAACCTTTGATGTGCTTCGTAAGCGCACTTTCTTGGAGGGAGGGAGGGAGGTTGTTGGGTCATCTGGCATCCGATAATGTCAGTTCGTACCCTCAATGTATATGTTATATGTGGCAAATAACCGGATATGAAAGGATTCTGCATATAGACGTATTTTACATATAGAGGTGAACTACTCATAGAAAAGTTATTTTTTCAAAATACTGGTATCAACATTTCGTAAATGTTAAAATCTGTTTAAAGTTTTCGTAAGTAATAAATATTGTTCATGTAAAAGTATTTCTTGATTTTTCGTTACAGGGAAAATAGCAGTCTCAGAGGATACCTTTGTTTAGCAAAGAAGTTTGTCACAAGTCTGGAGCGTCGAGGGTGCGAGCCTTGATAGTGACGTGTCTAGCTTCCTTTAATGCTGACTAAATAATAAAACGAAGTACATGTATTCGCCTTAAAAACTGGTTTGTTCCTTCACTTCAGTGTATAAGGTGCATGTCAATAGTCAAGATGTATAAAGCCCCGTTCTGGCTGAAACCGGCATTGTCTAAAACATTAAGAACCAATTTAACAATAAACAATAAACACATCTTTTGACAATTGAAAGGAATAAAAGAAAGTCAAGATACAATGTCAGATTTCCTTTTCTGCTTACTTAGGATTTAATTAAAAAGCTGTCGGCAGCATTAATCATATCGCCTATTTTATGATATAAACTGCTTATTATAAAACTTAATGATGAATGTAAGTTATGGTGTCAGATTGCCTTTATGTCCCTCTGGTCATTGTTGTTGGACGCATCGTCTTCCGTAACATCTGGATGACATATCCTGTAATATAAGAAATAAGTGCATTTAAGTCAAAATGAATTATTCAGTCTCCGTGCCAACTGTCGATAATAGATAAATGTTATTTGTTGAAAAAGATACATAAATGCAAATTGATAAACACCTCAATCGATATGATTATAAAAGGCATATTTTGAATGACCTCTTGCATCAATTTGACTGAAGTATCCAACTTAATAACTCATGTCTTAAATCTGGATACCATCAAGTTAAAGTGAGGTTCAACGGTTTAAGTTCCGTTTCTGTCATTTCCTTTGAAAAAGACAATTCTTAGTTGAGTATCACAGTCTATGTCGGCACGTTGTCCGATGGTCCTTGGGGCTGAGCATAGCTCTTCGCCCTTTGCATTGTTGACGTTTTCGTATACACGTTGACGTATTCATATAAATAGCAAGTTTTTGAATTGGGTGTTTTGCAAGTAATAGTAAAATAGAGCAAATAAGTTTAACTTTCATCGCTTATTTTGATCTGTCCGTAAATCGAAAGACGGATACAATTTTGTCTGAGTAATAATGATTAATGTAGAGTGAACTCCTGTTTTACCATGAGCTGTATATTACGAAATATATTATAGTGAGCTGAAATCTTAGGCTTTGTCAAAATTTGTCAAGTTAAAGACTGAAAACGAAAGTTGATTTTGTTATTTGAGATTATATAACACGTATATGTGTGTTTTGAGTTGGTTACAAGTATATGAACTATCTTTAATATAACGTCTTAAAATTTTACACTCCCGTATTTAACTTTATTTCTCAACTTAGTACCGGTAATACTTACCCGCATGTTTTAACACTCAATCAGGGAAGTTTTGTTCATTATACGATTTCCATGTTGTATGTTATCTCACATAACGAAATTAACCGCTAATAACCCGGAGAAAAAAATCATTGTCCAATCCAGCATCAAAATCGCTCTTGATAAGGCTATTATCCCTCGTATTAAAAAAAATAATATCTGGGAAAACATAAACAATAAAGTATTCCAGATTTGGCAAACTTACGACCTGGTACTGTTATTGTCAATGATACATTTCTTCACAGGTGTATTCAAACGTTCTTAAAATGAATTCAAAATACATGTTTAAAAAATGTTAAAATTTGACATATAAGTAGTTAGCATCTGCGATATAAATCATCAGCATGTTAACGAGGATCACTTGTCATTTTAAAACCTGAATTATAGTGACACTGTGTGACCTTTATCTAACTTGATGCGTTGATGTATGTCACTGTAGTAGTCCGAATAATGAACCAATCGGAGTCATTTAAACGTTACTTTACGATGTAATTTAAGTACGATACGATAATAAGATGAACTCTATAAAAGGATTTCCCTATTTCATATTTAACTACATGCTTGTTTTGTTTTAAAAATTAATTAATAAACAAAGACATTAGAACTTGGCTCATGTCATGCCACGATCTGTAGTAAGGGTGATTTTCTTGTGTATATTAACGTTACTATTTAGTAAAAGTACATGTGTGAGACCGTAAAAACCGAGTTCCCGTTTCACAGTAGGTGTCGGTTTGATACAGAGCCTCCAAGGTCAATGTCTATGAGTGCCGAGCATAGGTCAAATCTGTCGCCC
This sequence comes from Pinna nobilis, assembly GCA_016161895.1. NCBI lineage: Eukaryota > Metazoa > Mollusca > Bivalvia > Pterioida > Pinnidae > Pinna > Pinna nobilis. The sequence goes on along the minus strand of JACSZP010047123.1, from coordinate 8,991 downwards.
TCCACGGTGACGTCTATATATACGTAAAAGGATTCTTGAGTGGGGCGTTAAACAACAATACAATCGACCAAATCTTGGCCAAGACAGCTGGCCTTTCCAATTCATTAGACGGTTAAATACAAGGTAACATGCCAGAGTAGGGGTTGCAATGTTATAAAAGCATCTTAGTACAATGACGGTAAATGCCAAGCACTGGCAATAATTTGACACATTCCATCGGCAATCGGTGACGTCTCCATTTAGCGGGATGTAAAAGAACATTGCAGCAGTTGCATGGGATATTCGAACAAGCAAGTCCCAACAAACATGGCAAGGTGAGGAATACTAACGGTCGCGATGTGGAAAACAATTGTAAATCCCCAATGAAATGGGACCAGGACCCAGTTGCACAATGTTTTTTTAAATTAACTTGTAGTTAGCCTTTAACTACAAGTTAAAATTATAGCTTCATATTTACAAACTATATGATTTAACGCATTTGCAGAGTTGTTTATTTAGTTTATTACAAATTTATTAACAAAAATCTATTTTAGAGTTATTACAACCACAATTTTAACCCTTGATAAGTTCAAAGTTAAATTTAACTACGAGTTAAACTATTGTGCAACTTAGTCCAGGTGTCCGGAAGGAGTCAGCGCCCCCAGTGCATGCAAAACCCGTCGCAAATGTCTACGAGTTAGGTAAATTTCAATTTTGGTAGAAAATGTCATGTTCTCTTGATCTGACCAGCAAAAGGGAGCCACTGCAAAGAAGTGTTAATTTATTACCAACGTTTGTCTCAGTATTTCATGCAAGATTCACCTTGTTGGTTCTATATTACATATAAGTACAAAGGATTCTGGAAAATACACATTAGATGACATGCGTAACTTAACTTAAAAATGGAGGAAAATAAAGTCTTCTGCCTTTGGTAGCACACCTATTAACTGAACATGCCCCAATTTTAATTTCCAATTCAAGGGAATAAGGGTTTGAATCAATGTTGCATCCTGTTCATTTGATCATATACATTAAGATTATATTCTCATGACACATATAGAATATGCCTTTTAGCATCGTAAAAAGTCATTTGCAAAAGACCAAATCGAGAGGACCTGAAAAAACACAGAGACAGGTGGAATTAACTAATCGCACGTAGTCCCTAGTTCAACAAGAGCTGTAACGTGCACATGCTCTTAAGTGCACCAGAACACCTATATGTACCTATACATTGTAAAAATTTTGATCATTGAGAATCACATATTTGATAACTGCATAAAGAAACAAAAATCCCATGAAAGGTATCCCGAACAATGCTCTATATAGCCTATCAACCAAGATGTTGCAACCTTTAATACGGCATAAAGAAAAATTATTAAAATCTCAACTTCTTAACGGTCAATAATTATTCATCTAATTCATGTTAATACAGGTATAATTTGTGTCAGGGGAAAGAATGTTTATAGAACTTGTCACAGATGGTACATTTTATAGAACAGTTAGAATTACAGCGATAGTAAATAAAGGTGTAATACAAAATAAGTGTTCCGTTGCATAATTTTATGGTATGAAAGTTAATAAAACGCGGAAGAAAACAAAACGAAAGCTGAAATGGGTAATGATTGTCTGGATTATATCTCGTCCGCCTGTGCTCGATGATATAAAAGAGGAAATCATAAAAGGGAACCCTCATTAAATTCAAATTACCTTAAACTTTAAAGCTTGATTCCCTTCAATCTCTTTTAAGATTATATTTATCATGTTTTATCGAAATGTTAAGTGCTGCACACATGCAGGGTAAATAAACGAAAACCTCGAGTTTTCAAATTTCTCTTCTTAACGATAAACTCGAATGAAGTTTTACTTCAAAAGTAGTTTACAGTCATGTTTGTGTATTCCGTAGCTTTTACCTTCCTGGGAAATTTACTTAAAACAGTATTTTAAAATTGCACTGACCACTTCAGCAAATCGGACGCCTCACTTATCAGGACAATTTATCTTAAAACAGAAACGTCCGGATCAATGAGTATTTTCATTATATTCCTAAAAGACTAATTTTACTTACCTTAGAATATGTCTTTTTGTGAAGTATGATAAATTGTCGAATTATTGAATTTTAGTTCCGACATGTTCAAAGAAGACCAAAGCAGATTTGTATATTTGTATAATAGAGAATTTCCGATATATTTTACCGAGTTAGGTATTTACTCTTGAGGGAGATACTGAAATATCATTGTATGTAAGCCAATATTCCAGAGGATACGGCGGTTTGAGAGGTGGGATCAGGTGTCACGGATGAGTGAATATGTCCTGTTAACTGCTCACTGCAACCGCAATTCCTTGATCAACCTCAGATGAAATAGGTGAAAAAGAAATAAAATTACAGTGCATATTTAGTTCTTTCTAATTTTATAATTTTATTGAATTCTTAATTATAAATACTTTAAAACAAAACATCCATGGCACATTTTTCCTCATAACCTAAGAATACAGGTCCGGATGAGTTCGATAGGTTGTTGCCGGTTAAAACAAATATTCAACTCATCAAATCAACTATTATGTAACAGAAGCAAAGAAGGAAGATAAAATACCAATTCATAAAGGACTGGATTTTGTGCAGGTCCAACGTATTAGAATATATCCTTTGAAATGTCGCTCTGAAAAAATTCAAATATGTGAAATTTTACTTTAATCAAGCAGAATGCAGTATGTTGGTACTGCGGATATTTATCTATTTAATTGAAATAAAGTCTGAAACCTAAAAACAATACGGTCTCTCTTTTGACATCACAAAATGTCCATTTCTCAGAAGTTGACATTATAATATACTGTACAATCTCACTGTCGCTTTCTTAGAATCTATCAATCTATTCACAACTACAGGAACCATTTCATAGAAAAGGGTCGTACTGTAGTTTTATCCTTTTAGATATTACATGTTTTATTTATATATATATTTGCCATTTCTATCGGGAGTGTGATTCGAAAATAAGTCAAATATCTGCATGAACACTTACATATAAATTTCCTATTTTACGAAACGTTTAATCAGAAAAACCACATGTTTCATTGGAATAGCATGGGAATCGCTATAAAGAAAAGACTACAGCATGGCTGGGGAAAAACACCTCAGAGTCGTATTTTACACAGCAAATCTTCTGTATGAGCCGTTTTCAGCAAGGAGGAATTTCGATTGAGATGAGCGCTATTATTCAATTTTACACCATCTCATTTTCAACGGAGAGAACGAAATAAATGTCGCTTGAAAAATTCAATTCGTCAGTAACAGTTCTATGCTGCCAACAAGCAGGGGCGTGCACACACTATTACTAATTTAGCATAGAGCAATGAACTCTTGGTCTACAGTCTTATATTTTTAGTTATAAGTGTATTTGTGTATTTCTATTTGAAATTTTGTCTCCTTTTTGTTTTGGCCACGATTTTGTCTGTCGTTGACTTATTCTATTTGGAATGCCCCTTGGTATCTTCTATTTCACCCATTTTATAAAACATGGACATTTTGCATTAAATCGTCATCATCACCACAATCTTACTTAAGTACCCTGAAATGATTTCTTTACAGGGGAAGGATGCTTTAATCAATAGAGATTAGTCTGGCTGCTAGTACTGTTTACTATGTCCTTTGAAGTAAATCAAAATGTTTGTCTTACAGATAATTACGCAATATTAGCCGAAAATCAAACAGATTACGCGCCAACTAAGAAGCTGAAATTAAACTTGAAAGACACAAAAATCAAAACATTACAAAAAATCAAATTTTATCTGGATGGGTTGACTGCGTTCTGTACAAATATTTCGCTTTGTTGTCGTAATGATTTCAGAAATAGAAACCATAGCTTGTATTTATTTCAAGTACATTTTCGGATAGGTAAATATACTAATTCATTCTCGCGAGTGTAGGAAACTCTGTTCAAATATTCGTTCTATTTTGCCTTACACTGGCACACAAATTTAATCCCGATTTCTCACGTACGATGTTTACTCGCAGGGTTCAGCCATGGCGTGCGTCTGCTTGGTGATTGCTATCAACTCTATATTTGTATTTACACAACATTCGGTTTTATCATTTTTGGTCAAAATTGTTTAAAGAGGTTCTTAATTACAGAAATAAATGTGAAAAGAAATGATCAATTATAGTAACTATAAAATATCAATTAGTTGTAAAAAGTTGACGGTTCGTAATGCAATATCAAGCGTTTGATGTTTGCGTTTGTGCTCATTACTTCGTGATCTGGGTGAGACAAATGTTTGATTAATGTCGAAATTTAAACATTACGATGCTCGTGTACATATTCAACACTGTTGTTAAAATGCCACGAATGCTCCGAGTATTTGGCTATTGTTTCCAGCAGAGTTCAGTTAATGCATTTAATATTGACCTAAGTGGCTATTTCCCTTACAATTTCCGCAAACATTTTAGTGCTAAAAGATTTAGAATTAAAATAATTGTAATGAAATTTGTTTAAAGATACCAAATTAATTGCCATCCTATTGAATTACGACACATAACTGATAACAGTTCAGGTGTGAAAAAGATCAGACCCGCGTGCCGGTGCTCTTACCAACATTCATGTTGTTTAATTTCCGATATATTCATTTTTGGCTGAAATTGAAATAACCACATAATTATACGCATACTGTTATGTTAATAGCGATTTTTAATGAGCAATGAGTAAGAGTTCAGATATGTCCAAATGAAGCATTCATCAACTTGTACAGAGGAATGAATCTCTGAAGGCTTCATGATCAGGGAATTTGAAACATAACAAACTCAAAGTAGTTTCGTAAAATATATGAAAAAACAGAAGACAAAACATCAATCGCCAGACTAATGACTAAATTGGCCTTTTTAAGGGGTGTGTCTCAACGTTTGAACAAAAAATTCAGTCTCATAATGATTTCTTGCTTTTATAGGTTGAAGAGAATCCCAGAATTCAAATACACACGAGCAAAAGAATGCTTTCTGCTTGAGGATATTCAACAATTTTAAACGAAGCTGGGTTCAACCAAGAAATGGATAGTTTTGTATTTTGACTAATAAATAAATCTGATTTAATTTTCCTATTACAAATGTTTGATGTTATCCCGCATTAACGTCATTTTAGAGGGAAAATTACGTAGAGTTACGATCCATTACCATTGGAGATACTAATAGCACACAAACTTTTTTAGTTTCCCACTATGGAGACCTCCATAATAATAATAATAATAATAATAATAATAATAATAATAATAATAAACGTTTTGCCAATAAAAATCCTAATGTGATGACAATGAAAATTAAACAAATATTCACTTACAAGATATTGTATTGCTAAAAATTCAAAATTGTGCAGTCAAACATTAAATGCAAGCAAAGTATTACAGATTTCATTAGAGGATCTTTGATAGATATGAATTGATACTTGCACAAAATTACTTTATATAAGAGAAAGGGGTGTATTGATTTATTTCCTCCAACGCTACATCTAATTGTTCACCTGTTATACAAAAAAGTTGTAGGCTTCAAAGCGGAGGTCTTCAGTATCAAACATTTTATATAGGTGTATCTGAAATGTCGATTATTGATTTTATTGGTGAAGTGGATCAATTTGGGAAAGCGAGAAAACGTACATCATACTGAATAGAGATTAAAGATGAAAAAAAAATGTTGAAAAACTGACCAGAAACTTGTTTCATTGGAAAATGATATTCCTAAGTGTGTAAAGGGAACGCTACGCGCTTTCCATTGAAGTTCATGTATGTCATCAAGCAACAGGGTCAAATATTAGCTGTTTATCGGAGTTTATATCAACAGATTTTTAAATTTCATATGAGTAATGCAAATTTTCATAAGACTAGTGTTTTATTTAATGAACGCATCAGCAAATAGCGAGAATTGTTTCACTCCCACTTAACACAAAACTTACTTAATTCTTGAACGCATTCTTGAACGACCATACGTAATAAACTGCTATAGATAGCAATTTACCAAAAAAAGTTCCAGGAAGCAGCAGTCCTAAGTTTAATGATGTAGTATTGAAATCGAACTCCTGTCTAAAACAAAAAGGAGTTGAAGATACCAAAAGGGTTTAAATATCATTTACCGAAGGACGGATAGCACCATCTATCAAAAAGAGACATAACTACGAATAATAATGTACACAAGAACTCATAGAAGATAGTGTAAGATAGTGCAACACGAACCCCGCTAAATCCACGAGTGAGTTCTGGTGTCCCGGAGGGGTACGTCTGCTAAAGGTAAATCTCTACGAGCGACACCCGTCATGTCACTTATTTGCTCAATCTCTCAAGTTCTTTCATGGTCTTATCTATGACACAACTATATAAGTAAATGACATGTAGTTTGACAATTGATTACCTTCAGTCACACACAGAAGATTTCTTCCATAATTCATAAGAACATTCAAATCTGTTATAATAGACTGTCCAAGGGAATATGTTAATATGGTTACATATGACAGGTGGCCTCTTAATTCTTGATTATGAAATATAAAAGAAAAACGCACATTAAGAAGCATACACGTAGGTCACATACGACAGGTAGTAATTTAATTCAATGGGTCGCTATTGTGGAATAGAATGTACCATCTTCTTCATAGTCTTTAACTTCTTGACAAAAGTGGATCTTAATTAATTATTCATTTATCCTATGAACAACAGGGATTTAATCATCATCATTTATTTCATTTGATTTTGCCTTTGGATTTATGTCGGCTTTTACCGGTCAAGGAGAAATACTTATAACACCTTATCCCTCCTCTTGATATAAAATGTCAGTGAGTTTGCCTATCTTCACCAAACCTACTTATTGTCCTATGGGTGAGTTGTTATTTGGCATCGGTCTTTCTTTATTTTCCGATGACGGTATAATATATTACTTCTGAAAAGATAAGTTTTTACATTTGGTCAGGCTTGAGCGTGTTCTTAGTTTTCTTTTCACTCATCTAAGAGAGATGTTGTCACCCGTGCATAGGCATGATGCATTTACATATATATGCAAAAATGGGTTGCAGAATCAAATACAGCCTTTGGTCCAAATTTTCCATATTTGCTTGAGTGGCAGATTAGAATTAAATCAGTATTATGAAACTAGCATCAAGTGAACTCAACAATTTTTCATCACTCTGTGTTTCTTTATTTTATTGCCTTATCTGCGTTAGTGTTTCAAGACATGGTATAGATGAATGTTAAAGAAAATGTCCACATAGAAATGAAATGTAATAAAAATCCTTTTCCATGTACATTTTCATCAAAATGGAACTATTTTTGACAAATTAATATTGTCAAACGTGTGAGTAAACTAGAACTGTCCCCGATCCCGCAAAAGCATGTGTTTCTGAAATATTGTGTTTGGTTGAAAGTGTAAAATTAGGCGAAATTATTTCATTCTTGTAGTAGTAGCAATATGTACATTTGACATTTTCTTAAAAATCTATAAAGTAATTCACTGTATTTGTTCATAAACGCCTAGTGTTTTAAAACCTCTAAAATATGAAGGTTGCTTTTTCCGTTTTGTAATTTTCAGGTAATAACTCAACAGATGTGGTGATAAAATTTCATATAATCACAAGTGAATAGGAGATTTATCAATATAAAACTTGAAATATTCCTAATACCTTCTATAAATAGTTTTAATAGGACCTCTTTAAACTTATTAATTTGAATGATAGGGGATTAGCCTTGCAGTTACAACTTTAGAAATCTTAATCTTGTAAGTCTTGTAAGTTATCATGCCCGATTCATCTGTTTATTTTGAAATATTCGACAGTCCTTTTTGTATTTGAAAACGTTTACCGATCACCTGTAATGCATATCGGTTTCCCACACATATAGCTGTCAACCATGGGGTTCCAAGATATGTTATATAACACACTCGATGACATGTCATTTTTCAAAGATCATTGGCGGATCGAAAAGGACGTTTTTAAATTTCTATAATGAAGGAAAAAGTTTTTTGAAGATTTTAAATCAAATTTTTTTGGTACCTTGCAAACCGTTTGTTCCTGGGACGATGCACACATCCGGTTACCACGTTGCAAATAAAAAGTCTGGATGAGAGAGGTTCCATATCACAGTAGCTGTAGGTATGTAAAGGAACCTCTACTGCTTAGTGCCCTTATGTGCCGACATACGGCCACGTCTGCAAATTAAAAAAGTTTCTTGAATTGAACCATGTTAACATACCATATAAAATAGTAAACGCAGAACTCTGAATTCAGATTGGGATTTAGATATATCATGACAAAGGGGAATTTAAAATAACAGAAACTGTTGACACTTCTACTTGTTTGGCACGTATTGAATATCTTTGATCAAGACATCAGTATCCTCTGTATTGGTTTATCTTAGGTATGAAAATCACAGATGCCAAGGTATCAATTGCCAAAATAATCAGGAGACACAGTACAAATTATGAATAATTACGTTTGAAAGTAAAACACAGATTTATCTATCTTTGCTTCTCTCATTTTGGTTCTCATATGATTCAATATGTCAACCATTCTGATAAAATTTGATCTACTGTTTGTCCTCTGTTTATGCCCTGTCGGAGAAAGATCTAATGAAACCCATGTTTGTAGTTAAGTACAATAACCTCGTTCGGAAGTTCAGATGTCTACCATTTATTCACGATGACGACTCCTACCTTCAGTTTTTGAAGCTTGAAATCTGATTGCTTATCGACAGAAATCATATGCAGATATGTATTTGACTAAAGAAGTTCATTTATTTCTAAACTACAAGGCGGTTTGTCACTGATAAGCACGTTTAAAAGTTTCTTGTGAAAAAGATGGAAAGAGCTATCGACAAAATAGCAATTTAGCGTTCACCTCTTTCTGTGAATGTATTTCTGAGGGTCCTTAGCTAACTCTATTGTTGTTTGATTCAGCGAAACATTAAAAGTGTCCACTGCTTCACATAAAAGAAAACCAACTTTATGTTAACTCGTGATTAATTGTAAATGCTATAGTACAGCCATCTGATTTGAGA
>JACSZP010047117.1:223-10798 GCA_016161895.1 Pinna nobilis | reverse complement strand
ATGTATATATATCTCTGTGTGTGTGTGTGTGTGCCGAGTTGTTATAAGCCCTATATATATAAATATATAGTTATATATAGATTGATTAGACATTGATGATATATAAAATTATGTATATGTCCTATGTCGTTGACTTAATGCATTTGGAATGTCCTTTGGTATCTTCTATTTCACCCATTTTGTAATTTTTTTTCAGGCGTGTTCCTATTAGCATGGTCTCCGTATGCAATTGTTTCGTTCTGGGCGGCGTTTGGTCATGCAGCTAGTATCCCTGTGGTTGTAGGTACCATACCCGCCATATTAGCAAAGTCGTCGAGCATTTTTAATCCCTTAATTTATGTTGCTACAAACAAACAATTCCGAATGGCATTTTACGAGATGATACCTTGTGAAGGACTGAAGGACAAACTGTTACATGGAGAGGACGAAAAGGACGACGACGAGTCTGATGACGACGGAAATGAAAATCAATCCGAAAGAAAAACGACGACTACCCAGAAAATTACAATGGTTGCACCAACGCGAAATGAGCCGCAAGAGGAGGTTACTCAAAACGAGGACATGCCCCCTTCACCTGATGCTCAAGGTGCGACCGGGGGAGTCTACACTGCATAATGTATATTACTTGTTAACATGTTTAGGTTGTTAGTCATTCTGTGGTCCTATAACAATGAATACCAAGGCTAGTTATTTAATTTATAGATGTAGCTTTAAGTGATATATGTATACATGTACATGTATATGAATGGGTGTCTGTATTTGTATGTTAAGTTTTGTAAAAGAATTGGATAGAATGGATAACTCTTGATCGAATGATACATTGTAAAAGCTACCAGATAGTGCCATGACATCATGTTATTTGGTTGATCCACTTCAGTCCTGTTATATAGAACATAGCGATATGACGGTACATTATCAAATCCTTCTGAGTAAACGAAAACTTACTGAGTTGAGTATAAATTATCCTTTATTACAACACGGTAATACTTTTTGAAGGTTTAAGTTTTCAGTTCTGTTTTAAGAACACATTTCATTCTCAGATTTAATCGTATATCGCTCTTGTACAAAAGTTATAATAAACGTGATAAAATTTGAGAATTTTCAAGATTTCAAGGCTAGATTTGCCGTCACATAAATCACGATAATTGTTACATATTTGTTACATATTCTCAAAAGAAGTAGTTTTGATAAGCTACTTAAAAAGACATTTCTTTTTTACTTCGTAAATGCGAAAACACAGAACGAACGATTTAGGCTTAATCGCCTGATATCCTAACATTATACCGCTGTAATATGTAAAGTTTTGTCGGAGCAATGCTCGCAGTGCAAAACCTTTGCTATGTAATTGCTCTTTTCCGTTGAGAAAACGTCTGTACCACAAAAAATGGCAAAAGGAATGTTACTTGTATTTCACCAATTAGCAATCAGACAGACAAACCATGGATGCCGAGTTTGCCACACAAAAAAGTCCACCTCGATCATATTGTTGTATTGTCCTCCTTGCGTTATTTCACTACATTGACTTTTGAAATTAGATTCTATACTATTGCTGCTTTTTAAGATATACACCTTGGTTTAAAAAAACATGAAAGTCAAACTTTATCAACATAGAAGAAATGAAAGGCGACGGGAGGTAATTTTTAGCAAAGAGCTAAGCAATGAAAGACTTATTTGAACATACCAATATCAGAATATTGATTATAATTGTACACATTAAAAGACCTTTGCATGATTGAAATTAATCAAAATAACAAATGAAATGATAGCATATCTAACAGTAATGTCATTTCATTAACAACATGTAATTATTCAAAACTTTTGATCTTTACAATGTAAATTTTGAGTAATGCAATATACAAATAAAAATGTTGTGTACATTAAAACTAACTGTGGAAAAAGACACTGATATATTACACTTTGCAGGTAAGATTCTTTTTGGAAATTTCTAAAGATTCAATACTTAATAGTCGAGGACATCCAAAACTGGCTATAGCCACTAGAGATGTAATGTGATATTGATGGTACTGTGAGACAAGTAGTCAACATAACGAACATGCTCTGAACTTTACAGCAAATACTCGTGTTAACTTGATTAAGATCAGATCTTCTAGATGCCACTTTTCTGTGTCACACGAACATGTAATGAAGCCCGAACACTGTACAAAACTGTACAAAACACGGTCTGGTTTTGAGCACAGAAATTGAAGGTACATATCGCCGCTACAGAAACGCACACTAAACACAAGATGTTCCATATGATGTAAATGGATTTACTTTTCAATAGAGTTTCAATGTATCTTCGACACGGGATGGGAAGGTAAAACGTTAATGATAGATTTAAATGAGATTTATTGTAGATGTAACACATTTCCATAGTTACCGACTGGTTGTCTCTGATCTAAATTTACTATGGTCCTTGACATTGAGCTTCCGATGTAATGTTTGCTTGGCACGCCACCTACTTTTCAAGAAACCTTTTTTTAAAACCCGTCTGCAATTATGTATGTGTTAAACAAATCTGCGGGGAAATAATTATACATTAACCAAGTCCAGGTAATTGATACACTCACACAGGAAGTAGTGTACTATTCTAAAAAGGTGTGAGGTTTTGGTTCATCGTGACATGTGCGTTGAGCGATTTTAGCGCTTCTCTTATCAAAATAAACAAAAGATAGGAGTGTCGAATTGACATTTAAGTTTTCTATATGTAATATTCTTCCCACATATTTCGGTTTATTAGTTAAAAAACAAAATAAAAACTTTTCTTCAAAACAATCCAAACTTTGCCATAAAGTGATGTGAGTTATAGTATACACAAGTATGAAAATTATTGTACAGAGCTACAATATTGTACATTCTTTAGAATGACAAAATAATTACTCTATTTCATACCGTGTTTTTTAGTACAAAACTACACCACTCCACACATACTACTTTCACAGACATCTATACTCACCCCCGTAAACCTGTACCCTACATAACATTAATCCAGGTTCAGACTTCCACACTATTTTCCTGGTATTGGCATTCCAGACATCTACATGTACACATTTATCTCCGTATTGCCATTCCAGACATCTAGAAATGTACACATTTCTTTCCATGTTCCTATTCCAGACAATTTTCTCTGTACACATTTCCCTCCGTGTTCCTATTCCAGAAAATTTTCTCCGTATCACTATTGCAAACTTTTACTCTACTTCTTCCTTATTGCTTTTCCAGACATCTAAACTTTTTTTCATAATAAAGGGTCAGACATGTACATTGTTCTCGTATTCCTGTCCTAAACTTCTACGCAAATTCTCTTCGCATCGCCATTCCGGACCCCCACACTATTCAGTCCGTATTGCTATTCTATCAACCTACACCTTTCCTCTGTTCTTGACTGAAATCTACATTATTTTTAATTGTTCGTATGAAAAAAACATCTACAGTTTGCTAGCTAGATATCTACAACTGATTTTTACATTGCATTTTTACTTTATCAGATATCTATACTTCGAGTATCACTGTGGTACGCGTCCACTTTTCCTCCGTAAATACTATAACTGACACCTACACCATTCCCAAATTAGGTTTTTTTTTACCAAAACAGCTTGTATCGATAATACAACAAACACCTACACTGTTCAATTATTCTGTTTTAAGTACGGCCATGGAAAGAAAACAGTTTCACTGATCTAGCTTTATCAATAGCAAAGACTGTGTCCGGAAATGCGACGGGCAATTCTGCGAATGAGACAGACAACTTCAATGTTTTAATCAAACGAGTGTAAGAAAGAACTGAACGTTCTGTTCGAATAAGAACAACACTCATTGTCATAGGTCAACAATAGCATACAGCTAAACTGTTACAGTTGTACAATTAAACATACAGCTTTAATGTTATAGCTACAGAATAGCAAAAACAGACGCAACCCGCTAAAAAGGCAACAAACAGCAAAACGGTTATTGTCGCACGACAGACACATATGGCGTCAAGAAAGACCTGTGAGACAGCTAAACTGCTATATCCGCACAAAAGAAACAAACAGACATGTTCAATCTATACAAATAAAAATACACTTACAATGTTGATAGATAAACGGCTACACTAGTGTAGCCAAACAATAAAAAAACGGTAAAACTGTAAAGTAATATTGAAGTATTACGGAAGGAGATTTGGAAATCTAAGTCCTAAAATATTAGAAGTTTAGGAAGTGAAGTGAAAATACTTTATTGCTATAATCATACAAATAATACAGACATTTGTACTATCATGGTAGGTCAAATGAGGCAAACAGCTACATTGATATAGCCATGCGAATAAAACATACAGCTACACACAATTCTAGTCATGAAGATAGAACAGACACTTTAATTCTGTATAGGCCGTAAAAATCAGACATATAGCTAACCATGTTTTAGCCAAACAGATTTGACAGGCAGCTACATTGTTTTAGTAGAATTGTCGAAATAAACAGTTTATTCATTTTAGTCATACAGATAAAACAGCTTCTATTATCCAGTTGTAATCACATAGCAAACAGATTTGCCTGTATCAATAAAGCAGACAGCTACATTATTCCAAGAATTTGAGAATATAATATACATGTACTATATCGTCTTATCAGTATTTATATAACGGACAACAGCTGTATCATATTTTTTACAGACAGACAGTTACACTTCTAGCTGATCTGTTCTGCTTTAGTAGTGTTTGATACATGTGAATAAGTCAGATAAGTCATTAATATGATAACCGGATTAAACCGTTATATTTTATGACAATCACATACACAAGAGAGATAACTACACTTTTCTGGTCTGCATTTATGATTTCTGAGAAGTAATACTGATCTATATACATTTTTTGACTGACATTTTATATATCCTATTATGGCATATTAGCCAGAATGGTACTATTCTTCATATATAATATATCAGAAAGCAATCTTGGATGTTTATCATAAATAACACAGTCAACTCCGTATAACAAAGTTGAAGGGAGCAAGATGTTTAACTCGCTATAACCGATCTTTATTATTCAAAAAGTAATGCATGGAAAGTGCACCGGGAATAGAAATCTTCTGGTAATAACCGATACCTCGTTACATGCAATCTCATTTTGCGGTGCAATTTCTCAGACGGCAGTACTATTCTACATGTGTAAAAAGCATGTCTTCGATGTTTTTTTCTGAGAGGACGGTACTGAGGTACATATGTAACGAGGCAGACATTGACACTGTCAACATGTTAAACGGCAATAGATTTAAAAATATGCAGCCAGCGACACAACTTCACTTATGTACTTTGTCAGCGACAACGTTCTACATGCAGATGTTAGTCAGTGACACTTCTGTATTTATATTAATATATCAGCGATACAGTTCTACATGTAGATACCAGTAAGTAACATTACTGCTACAAGTATTATATAATATGACATCGATACAGTCCTAGGTGTAGATGTAAGTCGGCGACACTACTGTATATATGTTATATGTCAGCGACAGGTATACATGTAGATGTTAGTCAGTGACACTACTGTACTTATGTAATATATCAGCTACAGTTTTACGTGTTTATATCAGTCAGCGACACTACTGTATATATGTAATATGTCAGCGACAGTTATACATGTAGATGTTAGTCAGTGACACTACTGTGCTTATAAAATATATCAGGGATACAGTTTTAAATGTTTATGTCAGTCAACGACATTACTGTATACATGTATATGTAATATGTCAGCGACAGTTAAACATATATAATAAGCGGATATCGCTGTTTACTCAAACGTTGGACAGTACCTGATCTACCGGTAAAAGTAACAGATATCTTATATGTTTTGAACAGACAGCTACGGATGGCATCAAAAGACATAATGTCATACCGGCATCTGTACCTTTATTTTATCCATCCAATCTGATACTGATAATTATGACTTGATGGACAGGTACATAATTCTTCCTCAGTTTTCTTCAGAACACTGACCCCTTATGTATTAACGGGTTTTACATTTCCTGCCTCAGACTACGAACTTTATTCTTGCATCGATGTCACAGTGGGGTGTATTAATTGTGTTAGCACCATCACATACATCTTCAGTAGCTATTATCAGAGCTCTGTTGCCATATATTGTAACCAAATGAACTCCATCGTTGTCGAAATTAATTAGACAAGGTCGTTAACCAAATATTTTTCAGTCAGTTGCGTTGTTGGAAAATTCGGTTACTAATTCAAATAAGGTTATCAATTTGTGCATGACATTGTTTACTTTCGGGAACTTATTTTCAATTCTGGTGCTATTTACCCATACATAAGTGAAGAGGTTGGGAACTTTCTCATAAACACAAATGTGGAATATAATTTCTAAATCATCTGTATATAGTTGTTACTAATGTATTGTTCTACGACGTTCTTAAAGAACTGATTATTTGTTCACAAAAGTATTTGATATCAGTGCACTTTGATTTATATTTATATAGAATCGATGTTAGGCAGTTTACTTACAAGTACGAGACGAAATATCTGACATTGTAGCAGTTCGAGACATGTTAAAGAGATTTTAAAACTGTATTGATGTAAATCAAATAAGACATGAGACATCATACGTACAATATAAAGGTTAAGAGATGAGTTTGGTGTTAGAAAATGCAATCAGACATATAAGAAACAAGGGACCAGGGGCCATGAATATTCATAGAGCATGATAAAGATAAAATCTTTGAAATTTACATATTCTATTGTTGTGACATTTAGATTTTAGAGAACACATAAGAACAAAAAAACAAAAATCTGAAGATGAATTGAATTTCTGCGAATGCAATTTCCAATGTATTATTCCCATGCATATCATTTGCATCCAGACAGGTATATAATTTATTGCTAATGCACTCTCGCGCGCACACACACACAAAACTAAAACTCTCTCTCTCTCTCTCTCTCTCTCTCTCTCTCTCTCTCTCTCTCTCAGTGTTTATGTGTGTTCCTTGTGTCCAGTATTACCAACTAAATTATGTATCACTGGTTTGGACGAATTTGAAAATTTGAAAAGAGCAAAACCATATTGAAGTATTTTGCTGTTATATTGTATCTATACAATCTATACACATGTATGTCAATATATACAACTTGCATGCTTAATAGTGCATAGTAAAACTGACAAACGTTTAATATTAACGAAATAAAGTATTTATGAACATCAAGACACTGTTTTATTCCATGTGTTTTGCCCGGAGTTACACACAAGGATGTTATGATAAAATGATAATATATATCGAAATGAAATCTACATTTTATCACCGATAGTATTACTTTCTTTATCTTCGTAATCAAAATGGGCATTACACCTACGATATGAACTGGAGTCTACAAGATATGATCGAGAGCCGTCCTGACTACGCCATTTCCAAGTCGTGTCGTGGAGTAGAGTTCGGTTAGCGAATGCGACTGACTTTTCCTAACCCTTTACCGGTATTGGGTAGCGTCTACATAGAAGTAAAATATTATCGAGTAGAACATTAAACAACATTGCAACAACAAGAGAATATTATAAGCAAATTGGTAGTCTCTTGTTTGACATCCCTGTACCTTTAGATGAAGAGTAACTTATTTGATTTAAACATTAGTATGGATTCTAGATTTATAAAAAAAAAATCTAAAAGTATTACATGTACATTCGATTTATTCTCATGTAAGAGCCTAAAACTTTTCAACACCTTATGCAATTATCAATAATTGTAAATTATAAGAGAAATAAAAAGATTATTTTAGAAAGGATATAGAGTGTAGACAAAAAATACATGTTTTAGGAAAGGATGAACCATACTTTGTATTCAACACTAGGTGGGACTTCGTATATTTCATGGGCAGGGTTTTCAACGGATTTTCGGTATTCCAATGGGTACTACCCGTGCTCCCCTTCTGCTGATGTGTTCTTTACTCGAATGAGGCGACATTCATAAGGGTCCTTAAAAGTTTAGCCTAATCCTTTAACCTGACATTCTACTATATGACGTTCTTTGCATTTTTTTAAAATCTGATGACTATGTTACTCGTATCTGTCCAAGTGAATATGAAATGTACACCATGGAAACTGCAAGGTCTACTCCATTATTGACTTTCTATACAGCAACCTCCCAGCAGCACCTGGATATGGTGTTTCCATCTCTCATTTGATAAAATATTCCAGAGCATAGGCTTATAATCAAGATTTCTTTGAAAGAGGGTTGCTGCGAGGTTAATAATGTTTAGATGGAAGTCTTCCTTTTGAAAGTTTTACGGTCGCCGTCTTGACCTTTTTGGCTTTTACGGAATATCGGTGTCAAGATTTTCAAGAGTGTTCCCTTTGTCGTTATTATAATCCCGATCTTCTGTTCTCGGTTAAGATTATTACCTGATATTATTCTTTTGATATCTCGATAGGAGTATTGAGGGAGGACAGTTTATCTTTGGCAAGACCTTACGGTTTGCGACGAGAATATGCTCCTTGCTTCCTTTATCTGACTTTGACTTCGAAATAGTCCTCCATGACATCCAATCTCACCTCTGAATTTGCAGAGGTCCGTGCTTGTCTCGCATTCAGAAGATTTTTATGTCTTCATGGACAGAGGAGGACACAGATAGTAATTAAAACTCACGTATATCATCGATAACAGTTTTGTAATCAACCAGATGTTCTGTCTCTGTGACACGGTTTTGTGTTCCGTCATAAGACATTGACTCTTCACAATAGTTAGAAGAAATTGTATAAGTTTTGTAACAGGAAAACAAATATGCAGAACTCTAATGAAAGCATATAGGCAATGAGTCATCTCTGCAAAGTAGTACAAAGTCAAGTAATTGATAAAACCATCGTAGGCTAAATTGTTCTCGGTCCATTGTTGACAGAAGGAAATTAAAAAGCTTTACAGTTATTTCAAAATCTAAACTATATTAGATTTAATACTTCCTTTGAATGTTAGCTGCTCATGTTCAAAGTTGAGATTAAATGTTGTCCTTAATTTACGAAAAAAGCCTGAAAATAAAGCTCGTGTCGGAGTTACATCTGCCTGGATATTATGTATGATGCTATTGTTAAGATGAAAAAACGTTCATGTACGCGAAAAATAAAATAAGTGATATGTCTAAGGTAGAGTTACCTCTGACTATGAGGTTCTATCGAATAATAAATAAATTGTATGACTTTAGAATTTCCCGAAAGCTGATTGGTCATAACTGCGATTGTTATACTGCAGAATCATCCGAATAGTATACGTAACAACAATCTAGCGGGCTGCGGGTTCTTATATCGCTCAAGTTTCTAATATTCCGTGACTTGGGTAAGTGTATATGGTTATATGAATCCCAATCACATAATATATCAAATTAAATAGTTGTTTTCTTAATACGAACGTTGGCATTACAACTGCTTCAATTGGTATCGAGCATTGTTGGTGTTTTGAATTTATAATAATTTATTTCTTATAATTATTTTATTTACAATAAAACAATTACTCATTTTGATTTCAAGTGACTTAAGAATATATCTGTCTATCGTAATATGTGATTGACCTCGTGTTCGTAAGATATAATGATTACGACTGATAAACCCTCCGGTTAACTTCTACCAAAGTCAATAATCGTAAAAACCTTTGTATGTATGAAACATTTCAAGGCGATGCAGACAATGCTCATCAAATTCTGGGTTATATAAACGTTTTTATTCCTAATGAAGCTATAATGTGTACAATACAGAACCTGTAGTCATTGATCCCCATTTTAAGCTGATAATTGTTGTTGCTGCCCTCAAGGAAGATTACCGACAATTGGCCCTTTCTTTATAGTCAGTACCGGACTTCTTGTCACAGAACATTGCTCATGGATAATATTAAAAGAAAAAGACGGAACTCGAGGAATAACAAGAAAACTGACGGTAACACGAAAAACAAAATTTTCTCTCCGATACCGATTTGCAAATATTTTTTTTCTTTTATCACTCACCAAATGATAAATAGGAAGCAAAGTTCTGTTATGAGGGACCTGCGTATTATTCTATCAATATGTAAATGGAATTACTCAACTCTGCTTAGAGCGGTTCTGATTTAGGTCTATATTCCCGCCACTATCACCGCCACGCCAAATTGATGATCAGAGTGGCGTGCGGAAGCCTCCGGAATTGAATCTGGCCCGAAAAACTTTATATATGAAGAAACTGCTCGTCTGCTCAATGCTTGGTTGAAAAAAAGTTGCCAGTTTACTTGTGATAGGCCGTTGGTCCTACCAAAAGTAGTTTTTAATCGGATTCGCATCATACATAATCTATGTGACGAGCATATACATAAATTATGTGGTATCACCATTGTGTTTTCCCTACATCTCTGTGTGAGTAAAGAATCCATGTTTAAGAGGTTTTAACCCGAATAAAAATATTTTAACGTATTCTTCTTATTATCTACAGCAGTTTGCTTTCCCTTGCAATATCCCATGCATCTCTTAATCAGAGGATTCAGTACAAGTAAAGGAAGAATTATTAAAGCAATGCTTTATTTGGTGTACTCAATATTATTATGATATACATTTACATGTTGTTTGTTTGTTTGTTTTATTGTT
>JACSZP010047113.1:0-13994 GCA_016161895.1 Pinna nobilis | reverse complement strand
CTTGTCTCTTTACAATGAAGTCGTTGGTTCGTGTCCATTTGGGTTGACAGTAACACCTGAGGTCATATTCATGTATTGGCATTTAAAAAACATCTCGCTTCCTAACTGACTTAATGTCCGAGCATATACCAAACGGTGAAGCCTTTGGCTTTGAAGCCTCTTAATTTTGGGGAGTATAACATCAACGCAATATAACAAAATCCTAGTTTTCTACTTTTTTACTTCTCTGCAAGGAAAATATATATGACATTACCCTCTTTGTCGGGACCGTTGGAAATTGCACGTGTTACTGCAGAAAGTACTATATATCTTCCTTTCTGTTTAGTGCAAATGTGCTTTACGTCTGCATTATTAACTGCAGGTAGCTGACAGATGTTGCTCTTGAATAAACTGTGCATGTTAATTTGTCAATACCAGGGGTTACAATAAGCTGTTTCTCCGATTGTTTCTCCGATACTGTCTTATTGATAGCGTCGCTATATTTCATGTAGGAGTTAACCGGACATGAATCTCTATAATTCGTCAAGTGTTCGATATAAATAACCTCACGAGCAGCATAAGTCAATATTATGGCACATTTTATAGCGTTCGATATCAATCTGTAATCTGATTGGCCTATAAAATTTGCCACGCGACCAATCTAATGTGCGTTCCATACTGGTTGATTTTTTTTTTTTTTTTTTGTCTTCTTTTCTATTATTCAATCATTCATGTTCATATTCTTCTTTTGGCATGAAAATTTCCTATTTACTTTATTTCTTTTTTATGTTTGCCCAATAGATAAGATTATATGGACTATTTATAACTTTACATTAAGGTCGTTCCTCGCTATTTTACGTTTATTTTTGCAAGAGAAAAATTTCAACTCAAATTCATTTAAAATCGCATATTTGAATAACTAAGGAACTTTGAAGCGAGCTTATTACTCTTACATCCCCATGGATTGCACGTGGAAGACAATCTGGTAACCATTTAATTTTGTCCAGTGTATGCGGTTTTACCAAGGTTCAGTTTATTGTTCTATTAGATAGCGACGATTATGATAGAAGTAATCACTTTTATAATATCATATAATCAATCATTTCTCAAAAAGAGTTTCAAATCTATCTTCTCTTGTTATAAAAGTTTGAGACAATTAGGGGTCCTTATGAAAATCCGCAAACCAAACAGAGAGACAAATAATGATTATGTATAGTTTTATAATTCGTATCTGTCTGAGAGCGTGAACGTTCTGGAAGTACATTGGATCGATACAATGGGAAAAACCGCATTCTTATTATAAATGAAGCTACATGTACCTATAATCCATAACAGAATATTATTTGTAACTCACTCCATGATACCTGGTCCCTCACCATCTAGATTATCAGAGGTCCATGCCCGTTTATAGCCGGGTTTGTATTTCATACCTTTCCTAACAACAAATGGGACTAACTCATGTACAACGTAATTCCCCATAACGTTTGTCAGGACTGAAATCTCTAATGGTGTTCGAATGTAGCTCTACACAATATGTTCGTTGTAATCACGTTCACCCGGGGTATCGTCTACCAGTGTTGTTTCATCGTTAACAAAAATAAATCTACATTTTTTATTTACGTTAGTATTCATTGCACTTCTTTTTAGAGGGGTTAGTATTTCTGCACATCAATAAGTACTAAACGTATTTCTTCATTTTTGTATCAGCATACATGAACATTTCATAACCCTAACTTAGAGTTAACATTCAAAGTTAACATTTGTTGCTAATATTGTCTCCTAAAGGTCACTTTATATGACCATGTGAATGTCTTATTCAGATGAAATAAGTTCACGCTAAATTTAACCCTGAGGTAAAAACTTGTTTCTAAATGTATATTAAAAATAACCACAAGAACATTTGTATCAAATCCGTAATCATGGTTAAAGACAATATATACAACTCATGCTCATTTAATGTGGCAAATCTATCGTCAGTTTTGTTTTTATACAAAATAATAAAAGGTTTTGTAATAAAGGAACTTATATATTTTCCCACTCGTGGCTATTGCATTCTATTTCATTACTTTAATGTTGATATTTGTATTAACCCATCATACTCTAAATCTGCTTTTATTTGCGAATTTTCCTCGAATAAAAACGGAAGACTTCTCCTCGATGATATTTGTGTACATCTTATCAAGAGGTTCCTTGGCAATGACTTAATATGTTGATAAATCATTTATGACGCAATACATTACATTAGCCGTGTGTCGTTTGTCTTTTAGATGGCATCTCTCCAGCTTTGTGGTGATTGGTTAGTTACAAAATAAGTCATGGGAAATCTTAGTGTCAAATAACAAAATGTTAATTACTGATAGAGGTGGCAGGTAAGTGCCCAGTATGTCAATCATAGTGCAACACTTAAAGCCCTTCATCAACATTTACTGACGTTTTCCTGAGTGTGCCAAAGACAACAAAACAAACATTTGATAATCCAATATCGATGTGTATCTATTTTGGGTTTATTTGAAATTCGTACAATACGGATGTAAATGCTGATATGACGGTGACCCATCTTAGTGCCACTGTAAAGGGGCATAAATGCATGATAAGGAAAGCTAAGGCTTAGATACATCACAGAAAAAATAAATTGATAAATCATAACGAAGTGAAGCAAATATATGATCGAAAAAATAACATACTCGTGGTCTGATTTAAAAATGTATGTAATAGAAAACGCGTAACAACAAGCAATACTCTAAAACAACAACAAATATACAACAGGGGGTGCTTACTCCTCCTAGGCACCTGATCCCACCTNNATTTTAGCAATATCAAACTCTAATTCCTTTTTTAAGAATAACGATTCTTTTGAATATTGCTTATCAAAGTGCATAGAAACAACATTTTGGTGATAAATGAAGCAAGAGGGTCACAAAATTTTAACCCACTACTTGCTTGCACGTTTTGCAGATATAGGACGCCCTGTCACCTCAAATGAAATACTGTCTTAATTGTTTATAGAGACTGCCAAAGAGACATTATAAAAAGGGTCACATATGTCAAATTGTCTTTTATTTCAGGTGACTTAAACAGGAACAAAATAGTGTGAGGCATACATTTGGTCACATGTGATTTTCTTGAGCATGACCATTTGCAGTGACGGCCTTTTGGTGGTTTGGTTTTCGAACGAAAATGACATTTTACCGAAATCGTAGGATTTCAGTGGACACATTTGCGACAAGTGTGGCATGCCAACAGGAGATGCTGACCCCTTCTGGATCCCTGGTCCCATCCAGTTGGGGATTTGCAGTTGTTTTCGACGTTGCGACCGCTATTATTCTAGACCTGTCTTATTTTTAGGACTTTGATTTTCGATATCGTGTGGTACTTCTTCACTTTTATTTTAGGACAGATAATCTTATAATTCAGTAGGTCACTGGGGCAATTAAGATAATAAATTAAAATCTTGTCAAAACAAATAAGGATGATTTGACAACCATAATCGATCGAGTAACTCAATATTCCATCGAAACAATGTAAACTTATGTGACAACGTTCACGTATACCTATGCTTTATAGAGTTCAAAGTATACAATTTATATATTTATTTATATATATCCAGTCAACGACATGGAGTCATTGGTGATTTTTTTAATTCAAAGTCTCTAGATATAAATAAAGTAACAATGAATTTGATCAAAGATTCGGAAAACCAATTAAGACGGTCCTGATACTTGTTATTACTTCTGTCATTTGCTAACTTCTGATTGAATCATTTTAGAAGAGAGCACAGGTAGTCACGTGCTAACGGTCGAATATACATATGGTTTAATTGAAAGCCTGCGAATGACACGAGTAATTGCTAAGAAATACGACGTCTGATAAATGCTGATAATTGCTTCTTAATATAGAATTCATATCCCTACTATCAGATTCGGGAATAGAAAATACGACACAGTTATAGATTTACCAATGTACACTCAAACGAAAACTCATGTCAGACATTCATATATACATGTATTTTTTTTTTCTTTTAACCTAAAGTAATTTCAAAATTTGAAAAAAAAATATTCCCGTAAAATACTTAATGTCAAAACTAAATTTATCAATTTGACTTCGGAACAAAAGGTGTATTATTACTAATTTACAAGAAACCTTTTTTGTATATATTGTCCTAATACCAAGGTATAAAACTACATAATGTTTATATCTCAATGATTGACTTATTTTATTTGTGGTATCAACTAACTTCCCAATGCCATTTCGATTGGCTTACAATTATCAGAAATGCAGTAAATAGAAATTTTATATTCTTTTAATTTACATTTAAATGAAATAATTATTTTTCTTACTTTTACCTTTATAATGAAAATAACTGTACAGAAGTGACTAAAGGTTAAAAGAATGTCATATCGTTTTATCGCATTACCTGTTGGTATTGACCATATTTATGCGACCATTTTTGAAAATGTTTTAAATTGTTTAAATTAATTTATAACGTTTATAATTTTATTTCACATGAACCAACGTAGGACTTGAACAAAGGAAATGATTTTCAATTTAAACTGTCACTCATAAATGATGGCTGCATGCCACAGTCGTAAATCATCGTCACCACCAGCACTTTAGTTTAAATCCTAGTCAAGCAGTTCATTTGGGCATAATATAATAATAACTTTAGCGCTAGATCACGGATAACGGTATTTAATGTGTCAATCATTGGCTAGAGAACAAGACGGTGGAACTAAATGGGGTCACCTTTTTATACTTAAACATTATCATAAAAGAAAAACAAAAAATATCGTCACTATACGGTAGTACTACAAGTTTATTATTTACCTGTATATTAATATGCGATTTACAAAACAGAAAAGAGTGCAGGATTACAAGGCCTTTGCTAAGCACTGCCGTGGCTCTACAGTAGAATACATGTCCTCAGATCTGAAGGTCGCTAGTTCAAACTACGGTTGAAACAGCTGGCTTTTCTTAAACTTCTGATGAGTTAGAAATTAAAAATGTGTCAAGAATCAACGTTAGATGACAGTTCTGCATATTGAATATCATTAATTCGTGGGTTAGGGGAAAGTGCAGTTCAGAACTCTAAACGCGACAAAATGAGCATTCGATGAATTTCTGCATCCAAAAATAAACAACAGAGCAGAATTACTTGCACCATGTGATAGACGCTAAAAGAAAGTATTTGATGAATTTCTGTATCAGAAAACAAACTTTAGTGCAGAGATACTTAATTGTACTAAATGACAGAACTCCAAACTAATTCAATCTTATTCAATCAAAGTACCAATTAGGGGGTCTGAAACACATACCGTTCAGCAAAAAGGTACCAGCAATGTCGTGAGTCTGAAAACAAAATACACTGCAGACATACCTGCACCAAGTAACAGTTAAATAGATTAAGTATTTTGAATTCCTGAGCATATCGCAGTAACAACACTGCCGACATATCATTAAGCAAGCATTTAGGGCTCTCGACAGAATTCTTCCGCCAAGAGCATAAAGCAACATCAACCATGACGTAAAATGTCTATACATCACAGGCAAATAATGCTAATGATTCAAAAAATTTTAAGAGTCATTCGTGACTGATGTTCTTTGTTGACGAACATTTTTTTTAACACTCATTTATTGGTCGCCAATCATTCAATACTCCATATCGCATAGCATTGCAGATGTGCTTCATTAAATATTTATAATTCCACTTGCCTCTGGTAATAAATATATAATTACATACATCTTGATAAATGAATTCAGTTTAAAATCAAATATTCATTTTATTGCTCACATTTTTTGTCCGGAAAAATGGTCATTACTAATTAATGATGATTAGACCACATAAAATGGACGCGTTTTATTTTCAGCTTTGAATAGAAAATTTTGTGTCGTGTGTCTGCTGACATAAATATGTTATGTTAGAAAAGTTTGATTTTGGCTATTTAAAAATACATTATGGTTACATTTTATTACATATAATGTATCGTACAGTGTCCCATTTTGAGTGTTGTATCTTTTTATTTTGACCACGTTGTCATTCGATTTTTGAATTTTGAATGCCCCCCTTAGTACATTCAACTTTCTTTCTTTTATGTACATGTATTTCAACACATTTCTAAGTATACCTTTTTCATATAAGTTCATAGAATCATGAATGTCATTAATTTTTGAATTTTGGAAGAAATCATTACATCTCGCGATTCGTAGCCATGATAATCTTAAGATGAGGCAGATTTTTCGCCATTGCAAATCATATGCAGATCAGATCGGAAAAAAACATTGGTGTAATTCCTAAGTATATTTACACAAATAAGCACATCGAATCATTAATATTAAAACATTGGCGTCGTTCTTACCCTTACGTTTTACAAATGAGCATATTGAATCACCAACGTTTGCAAAAATGACCTCATTCCTACAGATATTTGACAGAAAACCCAAACAGAATTAATAATAATTACAACTTTAATCACATATTTCACAAATTAAATTGTCGAATCTTTGATGTAATCAGTCACATCTGACTGTCATCACAGTCAGTCCTCAGAGTCTTCGCCTCGTGTATGGTAAAAAAGAAACCTTCCCTTTTCCTCGTACCCTTGAATTTGACGCATGTGTGAATACTTGAACGCCTTCACTCGGCAATGTCCCTATATAAATGAGGACATTGTAGAGTGCATATACATGTAAATGATGGACGTCAACAAAAGTTGATCCAAAGAGTTACATGTCCAATGACACAGGGGGCCAATGTTACAATTTAAAGAAATTGTTATACATGTATATCTAATAAAATTACAATAAGTATATAACTGGAATTCCTATCGCGAAAGCCTGTCATAAAAGTATCTTGGTCAAAGACCTACCTTAATCTTATCTTTGCATATCTCAGCACCGGAAACAGCGACAGGTAAGCATGTATATATACTGCAGAATAATTGCCGTGTCACAATAAGTCTCTCATCCGTATTTTGTATTTATAGATACACCGACCATTACGGCACTTCTGAGACACTGGAAAGTTATCAATTCTGAAACATTAAATAATTTTATTCATATTGAGATAGCCAAGTCGTTATAATATAATAGCTAGGTCGTTATAACGATTTTATAAGCTCAATGTGATACTAATCTGGCTTCCGTATTCAAAGCAATGTATTAAGTAACCCCTAGATGAACAGAGACTATTCCATTACTCTAATGTAAAACGACATTGATGCCTAATGTTTATTTAGGTCCTAGACTTCACAAATTATTTGTTTTCAACATAATGATTAAATTGTCCCTCTGATATTATAAAATGCACAAAACATGAATTCATCGCTCAAGTTTATGAATTTGCACGTGCTGGGGTTCGCTTTGGTCAAGTACACTTCATTATTTAAGTACAGAGCATGCAAAACAATATTATGAATTGTAAAAACAGCCGCCGAAAAGCGCTCTGTAGGCCAAATGACATTTTCACTAGGTAGCTAATGCATTCTTTATAAACAGGAATTATACAGGGGTCATCACTTATGTGACATCTTCAACATCTGTTTCAACAATTGTTTTGTTTCCTTGTCATATCTTAAACGTTCTCTTTGTTATCATGGTTATGGATCCCCCCCCCCCCCCCGGGGTAAATATGACTNNCCCCCCCCCCCCCCCCCCCGGGGGGTAAATATGACTATAAAGTTATGTCCCCGGGGAGTGAAAGTTGACTATAAAACAATTCACAGGGGGGGTAAACTCTACAGCAACAACATTTGAAAGGAGAACGCTAAAAGAAATATAACTGGATTGTGGAGGAACCGAAACCCCGCCAGTGTTTGACATATTGGTTTTGTACGTTAGAGATTCTGAAATGGAGTCTTCAGCTGATGGTTAATATTTTTCATCCTAATTAAAATCATATCTCTTTAAAGTCCCCCTTTTCCCGATGTGTTGCCGTAAAAAACAGATGAAATTATTATTAGACTGTGCATGTATCAGCAATTTTTATTAATTATTAATGATAAAATCTATGAACATTTTAGATGTCCTGTGCAGTGACATTTTTTGAAAGACTTATATAGAGGATAATGCAATGCAGCAAATAACATTAGCATATTTCTGTTGAATTTTACACATAGAAATAAAACCATCTTTCCAAACCCCCTAACACAGAAACAAAATATGAAGTTTACATTAAGTGTAAACTTTTTTATTTTTTGCAGCAAGCATCTAAAAGACCTATCAAATCCAATCACACCTCGATATTCCCTATAATATTTGCTTCGCAAACTCGACAAATCCAACGGCGCAGATTAGTGATGAAATTTATTTTTACTCGCATCATACTCTTATATACATGTATATATATATATAAAGAGAGAGAGAGACAGCGAGAAAGAGAGATATTTGAAATCTACGTACCATGTCTTAAGTTTTGAAATACATACCCCGACAGAGTCCCTGTGCGCAAGACTTAGAGTCATGGGTTCGAACATCGATGAGGTTATTGGAATGTTCTTGTCTTTTTGATCAGATATTGAAAATCGAGGTTCAATCTCATGTTATTGACACATTCAAGATCCCTTACTGCTCTATGAACTAAGTGCTGGGTACATGTCAAAGGAGGAGGGCGACAAGTAACAACAAAACACCGATCAAGAAGAGACCTTCAATGGATCTTTCAGGGAGCTTTTAAGATCAAGTCAAGATGAAATAACCAAATTGTATAAGACATAAATTACCAATTTTTTTTCCCCGAAAGTTTGATGAAATTTCAAAATGTAACAATGTGCTTTTATTCCGATCATTGTATTTTTATTTTGGTGAATTTCAAATAAATAAACATATGTACAGATTCTACAGGTGATTTTACAAATATTTTAAATACAGGATTTTAATGTTCAATTTGAAAAGTAATCTTTTCAATCTGTGCAATGACTCATGAAACAGGAAACATTTAACTAATCGTAATTTCAGAGATACTTTTTTTATCAAATGAAAATGCCAACAAAATATTACTTGATATCAAAAAGATTTATCAATGTGATTTGTAAATTGCGGTAATTCATATTTTGCAAGTAACTTGTGCTACAACATAATGGTTTCCGTTTATTGTACTCTCTCTCTCTCTCTCTCTCTCTCTCTCTCTCTCTCTCCAATGTATCTACATCAGTACGTATGCTTTATGATATTATGGACCGATATCGTCTAAATTGTTTTCCGTATCTCAATAAAATCAAAGTACATCTTCATATATCTATAGCATACGGACCCTAATTACCTGATTAAAGCCGACATGNNGAGGGTACTCGGAATCACCTGTACTTTTGTTGTATTTATCTGCTGTGGACAATCTGTCGAATTCGGCCAGTTCGGGTTTTATCTATAATGTGTACGATGGACAGAGACTAATAGAGATGTTCATTATGGCCAATTATCCGTAGTATATTTCTGGAGTCGCCGGTTCAACAGCAATCATGGCTCGGACATCTTCATTTTGCTACCTATCTCTTTTCGATGAACTTCAAATTGGGGTTGATAGAAATGAAGCATATGACAATTGGTTGTTTTTGAATATCAAAAAATGTCCGTGAAAAACAATATGTCCATCATAAGATAGCGATACCAGTAACGGTACATCGACAATTAGATCATTATCCAGATATCACAATGTCCACTAAACATCACCCATGATATGTACATGTATATGTTTGTGTTCATGAATGTATACCACAATGAAAATACATAGTAGATCAGCTCGTGAATGTGCATCATAGTAATATTTGGTATTACAGCTCACGGAGGTGTATAACATTTACTCACATATACTAAGTGATAGCCTATAAGTTCGAGTGTGTACATCAGAATAAACTTTGTACTAAAACGCCGACAAAAGCAGCACATCACAAAGTGCCAGTAGTATGCGTAGCAGTACAGATCGCTCAAGTTCATCACAGTCATAACCTGCGGTTGTACAGCTCGCCAAGGTACATCCTTCATATAGGACGAAATACAAAATGCCTGTGAAGGTCTACAAAAGGTTGGTATGTGCCCGGCTCTTTGAACTAATGAACATTGATACGAAGAGCAGGACAAACCACTCGCTTAAACCGGGTGGACTCAACTGTAAGTCTGTTACCCATGACACAACGATCTGAAAAAAAACTGAAAATACAAAAATTCAAATGTTGAACAACAGATAACACCATGACCAAAATAAAAAAGACTACACCACAAACAGTAATTCGCCCAACAACACAGGGAGCTTAAAATACACAACAACGAAAACTTAAAATAGAGTAACACGAACATCCCCCGGGATATGAAGTATTTTTCGAGAAAAGCAGGACAGGATTAGGTGTACAAGAAGGGGATCATATCTCTCATCATCTGAAAAAACGATACATAAATTCCGTATCCTTTAAAAGTCCCTCCATGAAGTCCGCCCTCATACGAATAAAGAAATAATCGACAAGAAGAGGAGCACAGTTAGTACCCATTTGGATGCCGACAGACCGATGTAAAATTGGCCCACCGAACACAATAGATAGGTGTTATTCACATCTATTACATATAAGTTTTATTATTATTATTAGTGGTAGTATTAGTAGTAGTAGTAGTAGTAGTATTATAATAATATATTAAAAAACATCAAGCATTTTGATGCTGTCTTGTTCGGATTTTTTTTTTATATTAGAGTGGTTGATAACGATGTATGCCTAGTCGCTTCTAGGACGAGATACTTCGTATCTACGTTTGCCTTATTTTATTACAAAACAAATCTTATCTAATTCTTTTAATTTCTCGTTTACTTTAAAGATATACAAATCTACTAAGTAGTTCAGCTCGCAAATGCACATCACGGCTATTTCACTTAGAAGTATAGTTCGCGAATTTGTATCGCAATTAATTTACTTATTAGTAGAACTCGTGTTAATTCACTCAATGGTGCATACAACTCGCTAATATTGTTCATAGTTAATTTAGTCATTAATGCAGCTCGCTAATATGTATCACGATTAATTTTCTTATTAGTACAGCTCGCGAATATTTATCACAGTTTATTTACTTACTAGTATAACTCGTTAATATATATATCACAAGTAATTCGCCTAGTAGTACAGCACGCAAATGTGTATCACATTTGATTTACTTTGTAGTGTTCGTGAATGTGAATCAACATCATTTTTGTATTACAATTCGCGAATACATACCAGTTAACATACTTGGTGATTGTACCATTCCGTGTGTTCGGCGTTGATTCAATGTTTTATTATATAGATCTTAACACTGCTGTCCCACTTTTGAGAATGTTTATATCCTGATTTTCTCATATGTCTAGGCACCTTGTGAAAACATGAAGACGAACACTCAACTAAAACACGACAGCTCTCTCTCTCTCTCTCTCTCTCTCTCTCTCTCTCTCTCTCTCTCTCTCTCTCTCTCTCGTCATGTTTTTATATCTATTTACTTGTACCCCGTCATCGTTTCCCATTTCTTTATTTATATGTCGCCCTCTCTTCCTCAAACAATGTTTTCAGCGCTTTTTGGTGCATTCTCTCCTTTTTCTTTCGTTTTCTTATCTGTATGCCCGGTGTAGTAGTTGTCAGAGTGAATGACATCACCAATAAATGCACCTCGGGATGAATAATTGGTAAAAGAGAGGTTTAAAAATCTTGACTCACGTTCGATTTTTCTTGCTTCAGCTAGAAGGAGCTTCTTTATAAATATTGATAACGATTGATAAATAGATTATATGTTCTTGATGAAATCTATATTGAGGTGCACGGTAGCATAAAAAACACTTTGTAGATCAGTCAATTAAACAGGTACATTCTGGACCCTCCGTCATTTTAATCTAGTGTCAAAATATAAATCAATTATACCGGACTGAAAACAGTATTTTCATTAATGATATCACAGCATTAGCATTTACTTTTGGCAAATTAGTTACCCTATATTCTAAGTAAAATTGTTCAACGGTCCGTTCAAAAATCTTTCACATATGTGGAGGCATACTAATAAAGTTTGGTACAATATATTCACCACATTTGGTAATCAATCATTACTCCAACTGCCCCTTCAAAAGATGAAAATCTTCTAAATCATGCTTCGGTTTTAAACACATTTATTATTCCAGTCTATTGGACGAATGAATATCAGTTACAGCACCTTTACTGGATTCCTAAAATTCACAAAAAAAACTTACAAACATAAATGGCTGGATCCAGTAAATGTCCAAAGGCATTTTCCTTAGTCCTAACGAAAATATTAACAGTTGTGAAGGAGAAACTTCACCATACTGTGCCACGAGATATGCCAGAAGTAGTGTGATTTAGATGTAGATGTGGATAAAATGTTTTCCCAAATAAAANNCTTCTTCAACAAAAAAAGCTATAGCGGTAGGAAAACTTCATATCCGGTGATCAGTCATTCCGAACATTACTTTGTTAAACACCTTTCTGATTGTACGCACAAGTACTCTGAGGTTGATATTAAAAAAGATGCTAGAGTTCCTCATTAACAATATGTTTGTAGTCTTCTGTGATTGGGTCTTACATCAATATGTTGGAATTCCCATGAGACAAAAATGTGCTCCTCTTTTAGCTAACCTTGTTATTATATTCTTATGAGGCAGTTTATTCAAAAGCTTCTAACGTGAGAAGAAAATGTCTCTTGATGTTGCCTTCAACTCGAAATTAAGATATATCGACGACGTTTTTCTATTAATAATGTTTACAATCATTTTCATTCATTTGTCGATTCAATATACCCCAGTGAACTCGAGATAAAATATACCACAGAGTCATCTACTCCTGCTTCCTACTTGGATATTTTACTGAACATAGACCTTAACGGTAAACTGACAACTCAAGTTTATGATAAACGGGATTACTTTAGTTTCACCATCGTCAACATCAAGTGTTTATGTAGCAATATTCCATCCTCTCCTGCATATGGAGTTTATGTCTTTCAACTGATTCGATACGCAAGAGCATGTTCAGCGTATGATCAGTTTTTAAATCGAGGAAGGCTACTGACAAATAAGTTGATGTTACAGGGGTTCCAACAGTCTCGGTTAAAGTCAGCTTTTCGTAAATTCTACGGTCGGTACAATGGTCTGGTTTGCCGATACGACCTGCCATTGGGACGAATCTTGTGTGACGTGTTCGATACCGGTTGTTAGATCGTTCTTTACATACTGATTTTGACTACGGATTACCCCGATTACCTGGTCAAGACATAGGGCTCACGGTGGGTGTGACCGGTCAACAAGGGACGTTTACGCCTCCTAGGCACCTGATCCCACCTCTGTTGTATCCAGGAGTGCGTGTTTGCCCAATGTCCAACTCTTTATATGTCTTCTTTATAGGTATTTAACCTTTAATTATACAAATTTATATGCGAACGACAGCTAATCGAGAAATATGACAAATCACCAGTGAGAATATATGTACATTTCATGCTCCAATTCCTTACTTGTATACATGTAATAACTCTAATATATCAAACATATCGATTAAATTGAGATAGAAAAAAGTTTCAGGTCATTTATTGCAAGCATCGGAAGAATAAAAAGGCAAATTGATGGGAACGCGGCGTCTATTGTTGTTTAGTGTTCCACTTGTGAACTTTTTACTCAATATGAAGACATCAAAGAAAATACCGGGAAGTCTCAATTATTTGTATATACTGAGCACATAGGACCATTGAGCCTTATAGAGTCTTTACCCAGCGACTTCTATCGTCCGGTAACCTGTTTCGGTGAGGCACCTTAATCGGTGAACCTGAATAATTTTCTGTGTCACGTGCAAATCAATATCGTTTCTAGTGCAGCAAAAGCAATCATCGTCAAAGCTGCGCAATGATATATCTATGAAAAAGGAACTGAGGAAGATAAGTTTTATTTGTTGAATGTTATTCACACTCTTATTCTCCAACTCACCAAAACCGACGACTCGACACTACTGCAACACAGTGCCTCGCATTTAATCAGATCCCTTCCGAAGATTCGTAAAACGTTTGCCTTGAATGCCGATGAC
>JACSZP010047108.1:0-10803 GCA_016161895.1 Pinna nobilis | reverse complement strand
GTGGTCTCTCAAGACAAATTTCACTGTATACTGTTAGTGATACTATATTCCGTATTAGTTGACTTTTCTGGGAGTTGGGCTATCACACTGCACAGCAACAAAAACCAACACATATGCAGCATATGCAATGATTACCAATTAAAGACACAAACAAAGAAAAACATAGGAGAAAAACAAATGACGACTGGAAATTCTGTTAACCTTACCAAACAGGACAGTATCTAGTGGCGAAATGTAAATATTTAAGAATTAAGTCATGATAAACGGACGCAAAAGATGACATTGTGTTTGGAACTAATGGTTAAGTTTGCTGTTGTTGTTGTCTTGTTGTTTAATGTCCCACTTCAGAATCTTTCACTTACACGGGATGGCAGAGGGGGACTACAAATTTGGTCCGTGCTCGGCGCTTACGACCAATGAGCAATTTTTTAGGGTTCTTTAAATCCACACTTACTGTCAAACAGAATCTCAGTTTTTACTGTTGCTTATGAGGAATAATTAAGCCACCTTTTTATACAGAACTTGGCACAATAACCTGTCAGAGAATTACGATGGAAAAATGTTAACA
Source organism: Pinna nobilis (assembly GCA_016161895.1). Classification (NCBI taxonomy): domain Eukaryota; kingdom Metazoa; phylum Mollusca; class Bivalvia; order Pterioida; family Pinnidae; genus Pinna; species Pinna nobilis. Next base: position 10,235 of record JACSZP010047108.1, on the reverse strand, counting down.
GGTATCAAAAATTAGTAGATTTCGAATGAAAGTCCTTCTTTTGACACATCAAAGTTCCCATGTTATTTTAATTTTAGTATAACAATATGCACTGAAAAGAAAGCTTCTTTTTTCAGAGGCAAGACATGACGTAAAGCTGGAGAGGAAGTTAAGATCTCAAAATGAAAGTTTCAGGAATCTAAAATGTAGGCTGGATGGGCTGGAATTAAAAAATTTTTTCTTACTAACGATAGCATATTTGTGAGGTATCTCAATAGAATTAAAACCTTGCTTTGCAAAATCAGATAACATATAGATTATTTACTGAGAATTTTGAGTTTGTAAGTTAAAGCCCCTTCATCATCATATTTGAGAAAAAACACTGAATTAAAACCAGAAGATTTCAGTAAATCTGAGGTTTTCCATAATGTTTGATTAGCTGCTTGTATTTTAGACATCCATTATTCATCCATTTTTAAAGCTCAGCATTTACTGCACATTGCCATTATAAGAATAAGCCAAGCATGTATGCAAAATAACCGGAGAAAGCAGAAGCATGGTATAGCTGAAGCAGAACAAGTACCATTACAGAGAAGGAAAGTTCATTAAAGGGACATAACTCTTAGTGGAGGTGGCTAGCTTTTCCAGTCCTTTAGATGAGACAGTAAAAACCGAGGTCCCATGTCACAGTAGAAGTCAGCATACTTAAGACCTCCTCATCGCTAAGAAGCCCTGAGGGCAAAGTTTATAGCTCTTCACTGGTACTCTGTAACATCTCACTATCTGAGTATCAAATTCTTGAATGGGAGGTTACAACAAACTAACAAGAGACAACAACTTGTCCACTGAAATTTTCTTTTCACATTAATTACTGTCATTTTCTTTAGCAGACTATGTTAGTGATCGTAACTAGTGATGGGACATGGGTTGATTTTCAAACTTCTCATTACTTGACACTTCCGATGTGATTTTCTGGATGATTATTGGATGATTACTAGATTTCATAACAATTAGGAGTTCACCTACCCGCATTCTGCAGCCATTGTTCATAATTAGAGCTAGTGAGAAGGGGTTCCTCCAGGTCTCGGAAAAATAGCTTCAGGCAGGAAGCCACCTCTTGAACACTCTCGCAATCCTGTTTCAGCACCACCGAGTGGGCATCTGAAAAAGCAATGATATGAAAATAACGTGTATATATTTGAAAAGTAAAGTCGAACCTGTACTAGTGACCAATTAAATTAAGGGACTACCTGTCTTATGTGGCCAAAACGTATGGTTCCAAAAATACATTTTTCCTAGTTAAATTACCTGAATTAAGAGACCACCTGTCATATGTGACCCTCTTTGCTCCTTCCCTTTGTTGATCTCTTAAATCAAGTTACATGTAGTCTGTATAAATACTTCTTCAGCACGGTCATTTTTAAGGTGACCTTTATAGACAGGTGACCCTTTTACAAAAGTGGCTTGGGAGAAGTCTGACTGTAATTAGAACAGAGTGGGGTCAGATGAGAACTAGAGGTGATCAGTTGACAGTTTTTTTTTTTTAATTTTCCAAACCAAATTTTTGTATCAAAAAGTCCTTTGTTGACAAACTGTCAAGAGTTTAAGCCCAGGTTCAGATCAGTCAAAATTCATGGGGCAAACAGAACAATGTTGATGGTACTATAATAAAGTTATCAATCAATAACATAATAGCCTCTCATGTAATACATTACCTATAACACACCACTGTAACTTTTTCTCACTTACTTTTTTTTCTTTAACAAAATGAGAAATACTGTATGCAGGGTTATTTTCACTCAGAGTCCTTGTTATTTTCATCCTAATGTACCCCATTCTAATTTCGCCCCGTCTCATCATAATTCCATTCAATGAATTTACCGTTTTGAATTCGCCCACTGACGATGAGGGGGCAAAAATCTCATTTCCCTTAATACAGTATAGTCTTGAAGTAAAGAGACAGAGGATGATTAGAGTACACAGGTAGAGAGAAAAGATTGGATTTATTTACCTGCCCGGAATCTGTCTAGTAGGTGTTGAGTCCTGGACTTCACACCAGCTATCCGATATATCCCTTCATCTTGTAGACCTGTTGTACAAAATTTGACTTAGAATTTTCCATAAAGTATAGTGAAACTATAAAACAACAAAAACGATGAGAACTGTGTACAGCAGACCTGGGCAGCATTCCTTTCATGAGAATGAACCAGTCTGAATCTAAATATTAAATGGAAAAGTTGATGGAAGTCATAGGCCGAGGGCAACAGTTCTCTAGATCTTCCCCACTATCGATCTTCAATAATTTTACTGTCTTTAGTCCCATTGATACAAATGATTTATCATCTGATTCTCTATTTAGGAGACTTCCTGAATACTAATAGTAAATTTCCTCACTGAGTTCTGCTTGAATGGGGCACAAGTCAGGGTTATCCACCGAGCACAATACAACATTTAACTGTTGCCCTCTGAAGAGATTTTTTGTATGGTATGGTATTGTTGTTTAACGTCCCGCTCAAGAATATTTCACTCACTGTGTGCCAGTGAAGGGCTGCAAATTTTGTCTATGTTCGGCACTGCTGGCTGTAGAGCAGGGAGGGTTCTTTAACGTGCCAACACCTACTGTGACACGGGACCTCGGTTTATACTGTCTCATCTGAAAGACAGGGACGGCCAACCGCGGAGTGGCGCTACGCGTCTCAAACCCGGATCTTTCGATTTGCAGTCGAACATGCTGACCACTTGGCCATGATTATTTTAGTATTATAATGAGTAAATAGTCAAAACGATCTTATCTCCACTGAAATAGAGGGTCAGGTAGTAACAACTGTTGGCACATTAAAGAACCTTGAATGGTCCAAAGAGCTGAGCATAGGCCAAAAGTTGTAATCCTTCATCAGGCTTTGGTGACATATCCATATAAATTAGAAAGATTTCAGAGAAGGATGTTGAACAACAATAAAACAAAAACAATGTCAGAGACTTGTGTTTGTCAAAAGGCAGATAACTCATACCAAAGTCTTCGATGAATTTGATGCAAGTATCCACGACCACCGGTACGTCACTGGCCAACAGCTGCTGCTCGTCAAGCCTTTTACCACACACCTACAAAAGAAAAAAGCATAACATAAAAGAAATATTGTTGACAGATTATTAAACTTTGTTAGATTTTCTTGTATAAAGTTTTTTTTTGAATTTTGGCTCAACCAAAATGTTGACAAACAAGACATTACCAAATTATAGACCAGAATTGCTCCAGTCAAAACTAACCATTTCTTTAGCAAGAGCATGCTGTAATCGCTCTGTATCTCGTATCAGATCTGCTTGAAAGTAAAGCGCCCTGGAAAAAAAAAGATGAAATTTGATAAACACTGTTTTAAATTTCAGTATTATTTAAACAAGAGATTTTTTTTCCATTAAGAATCATAAAATTTTAATCATTCACTTCACTTTTCATAAATGCCTATAATTTTAGTATTAATATCAGTCTCACCTGTTTTAGAGACTTCCCTATGAAAGATGTAAATACAGTCACATATGATAGGTGGTTTATTAACCCATTCACCCCTGAATACACATTTGGGCATTCCTAAATCATTGATGTAAGGAAGAGTCCATCAGATTTCAGGGGTGAAAGAGTTAAGGTAATTTATACATTTTTAAAAAAAAAAACACAACATTTTGGAAACAATACATTTCAGTCACATTAGATTTCAGGGGTTAGTCAGTTAAATAACAATACAACCAACCAACCTGCCGGGTATGTCCAGTGCCAAACATTTGCCATTTTCAGTGCAGAATGAACACCCAGATATTGATTCCTGATACTCTGCGAAAAAAAAAAAAAAAAATTGTATGAAATGAAAATCATGATTATTTTCTTCTTACATACACAATATGATGCTTAACCATGCACAATATAATGTTTGAATTGAATGTCTTTGATGGATGTGAAAGCAGACAGAGAGAGAGAGAGAGAGAGAGAAAAATAGAGAGAGAGAAAGATGTAGAGAATGAATGAAAGTAAGAGAGACAGAGTGAAAGAAAGAGAGTGGGAGAAATAGACAGTGAGGGAGAGAGGGATGGGATCATGTAATTTTCAATATAAGGTCAATAATATTGTAGCTACTTCAAATTATGCAGACTTCAAACATTTTCATCTATACTAAGTACAGACATTATCCATATGTATGTAAGAAAAAAAATCAATAGACATTTCTATTACTGTAAGCATTTTTTATAACCATATATACAGTTCCAAAAATCCATTTAACTGAAAATAATGAAATGCAGAAACAGAAGTGTAGAAGAAAACAAGGGATTTGGTGAAAGAAAGAAAGAAAGAAAGAAAGAAAGAAAAAAAGAAAGAAGAAACATCAATTGCTGATTATCAATCCCTCTTAAGTAAATGTTACGAAGCTTAGAAAATACATGTAACTTACGGATATTCTTAGCCTTCCTGAGATCTATTTGTTTTATTTTGAATTCCTAAAATGAAAAAATTAGAAATCCAATCTTACTTTCTGAATCAATAATGAACAATCTCAACATAGTGTTTTCATATTTGCTAAGTCTCACCATAGAAAGGGAAATTTTCTTATGGAAAAAGGTTGTCTCCCCATGAGCTATAAACATATTTTTATTCTCACTAGTATGGTGAAATTCAGGTTCCCAAATGAAATTGAATCCTTTTTAAAAAAAAATTCAATGTTGGCAAGTCCATGTTTTGTGTTTTTTTTTGGGGGGGGGGGACTAGGTTTTGTTTTTTACTTTCTTCAAAAACTAGAATTTCATGTAGAAATGCATGCATGTATGTCTATTTTAAAGTATTTAGACCAACAGAAAAAATACAATAAAGTCAAATAACAAATAACCCTAACTCCAATTATATGTACTTGTTATTGAGACTTTAAAAATCTAAATATAATTAAAGCTTTAATTTTTAGGTTTATAGAAAAATACAAATTTTAAAACCACTTCTGTTTTTATATTTTTAATTTCATATTCTTGAACAAAAAATATTATTCACACTCTTTAAAATAATAATTTGAAGCAAAAAATATTTATGAACATGCAAAAAAAATCAAAATAATTTTGAATAAGCAACATGAAATAACTTAGGTAAGCAGAGTGAGTAGAAGACTCCCTAGTTATTAAGATGAAAGTGAACAGTCCTTTACTTTGATGCCTAGCTCACTGAAGGTAGCTTGGCAGCTCTGCTATTACACCTGTCCCCTATTAACCTTTGGCTATTCAGCAATTATAGTGTAATTATCTGACCCCTAGTTGACCTTACTGATCTCACTAAGCTTGAGAGATGTTCACTGTGATCTTGTGAACAGCCAAGATGGCTTGGGTGTGTTCAGTATCACACCTGTATATGTGTCAGTCCATCAACCAATCAGAGTGTCCCAAAGTCAATCAAATAATGATGACCTAATTGATTAACCAATAATTTTGCGTTTTTCATAATCAGTCAAGTAACTCAGCCAATCAGATTCATTGTTTGAGACACAAGCTAGTTGTCAAGGGAGTTGAACTGTTTATAAACCCCCTGCCAGGTGTCAACATGTCATAATCAATCATATACTGACAAGGCTAATCACAGAGCTTGATTACACAATTGAATACTTGAATCTTTACTGACAAAACTATGGCAGAGATCCTGAGCAACCCCAGCAGCATCCAGAGTCCAGGAATTGCAGAATCTGTTCCAGAAAACATCCTAAGTGTCATATACGACTACTTAGCGAAATCTGAGAGCTTGCAGAAGGAACTGTCTCCCATGACAGTCAAAGAAAACCCAGATCAACAGCCAGACTCCACGACAAGACGACAGCCAGACACCATGGAAACTGAATCCCACACAACTGACGACTGTAGCCCAGCAGAATCCAGATTTGATGAATGCTTGGACAATTTGCTAAAACCTTGTGATGACGACCCTGATGATGCTCCACAAGAGATGGTGAAGTCCCACCATAAGCAGACCGCAGCACCACAGCATTTCTTTGGATCCATCCCAAGTAACCTGCCATCAACGTTTGTCAGAGAACACCACCTCATGAAGAGACTTCATAATCTGAAAAGTACCCACCCAGCAGAGGCCAGTGAGTTGATGAACTTCTACAGATACCATGCAGGTGCTATAGACACGAATCGCTTCTTGGCACTGTTCCAGAATACTGACCCCAGAGTTCAACAGTCCTTCAACTGTTACTATGACAACATGTTATACCAGATCATCAGCAGAGTGGAGAGCAGTGTGGTTATAATGGAACAGTCCATCCAGCACCAGGAAGAGAACCCAGTGAACCTGCACTTCAACCTCCGAAGCCGGCCCCAGCTGTCGCAGAAAGCCACCAAACTCATGGAGAACTGGTACCATAGCAACCTTCATCATCCATATCCCAAAGCAGACGTCGTTAAACAGCTAGCACAAGATGGTGGCATTAAGGAAGCACAAGTGAAGAAGTGGTTCGCCAACAAACGAAACCGGTCTGGACATACTAGGAAGGGAATCTTCAAACGTCAACACTATCATCAGCAAGTTGTGCCGAGACATATATATGTGCCATATTGATCATATTCTTCTAAGTGTTTTGATTTATTGTGATACGTTTGTGATTCTTAGAGTGTGCTTGTGATCAAACCATGCGATGCCAAATGTAGAAATCAAATTCTAAGGACTGTGCTCAGTGCTCTTTTTAAGGTTCTGCTTTTTTCCATGTGATGGACAGTGTAGAAATCACACCATAAAAAAGGACAGTGCTGTGTGTTCTGTCTGTTTTGCTAATTTTTGTGTGATGGATAGTGTAGAAATTAAATTAAAACAAAGACAGTGCTTTGTGATCTGTCTAAAATTGTGCTATTTTTCATGTGATGGATTGTGTGAAAATTATGTCAAAACAAAGACAGTGCTATGTGCTCTTTTGACAGATTGTGATATTTTTCACGTATATATTATTTTGAATGGACTTATTGCTAACAATTCATTGAACAATTTTGTTGTGTTGTGTACTGATGTTAATTTGTCATTGTATTGTATGTTTGTGCTAGTGCTAAATATTGTGTGCTATTGTGCTTATCTGCCCAATAAGTAAATTCTTTGTACAAATGTATCGCTTCATCTTGATTGTGACCGTTTTAACAATGAGCATGACTTGTGTGTATGTACATCTGTTATATCTTACTGTGTGCTGTTACTATAGTTATCCTATTTCTGAATAAGTATATAAGCCAACAAAATGTTTGTAGCGTAGTGCTGATACTTATTATGTTTTGTTGTAGAAATAAATGTATAAACAAACATTGACTTGTTTTCTCTCTTGATTCTCATTTTGATTCATTGTTGGTTCAGTAATCTTAACTAAGTAAGACTACAAGTTGTGCATAATGAGAGAATGTTGATCAGAACATCAATTCTGCCATACACCATATAGTTTAACCACTATAAAACGGCTGTATAATTGTGGCTGCAGTTGATTAAATATTTCGATAAACCACATGTGGTTAATGTCTTCCAAGCATTCTGATTGGCTGATATGTCAGGAATTTCAATTATGATGTCATCAAATGACGTCGCAATACATTGAGTCATTATGGCTGGAAATGAAGAAAAACTCATTCTTAATCTAGTGTTATAATAGTAGAAACAAAGTCATTTGGATTGGTTATCATGTTTATCCTACTCTCGTTAGTTAATTTTCAAATTCTCAAACCGCTCGCTAAAACTTGCGCTCTGAAACTTTGAAAATTAACTAACTCGAGTTCGATAAACAGGATAACCAATCCCAACTTGTTGTGTAATCTCTATGTACTTAACACTATTGCATCCACCCCCAGGAAGGGGTAACTGTCTGAGACATTACTTTGTCTGGCCATGTGTCCATGTCATGTTTTATTTCGCCCACTTACCACTTGACGATAGAAAGTGAAATACTTTAACCCTTTCAACACCACAGACCAAAATAGACTGGTCCAGACAGTAGAAAAGAACATACCATTCTGATGCTTGGGGTTGAAAGGGTTAAAGTGCAATTTGGCCATGATGCCCCACCTCCTACATCCATCATGAGGCAATTACTCCATCTATCCTAGAATAATAGTAGAGTTGGTCTATTACAAATCAGCTTAAAGGGAATTCATTGCTATAACAAAGAGGAATAAAATTCCTGAAAAGAATGTACTATCTATCTATATATGCAGCAAATACTGGTGCTTAAAACAAAGGATGCCTAAGTAACGAAGTCAAAAGTCAACACCCTTTGAATTTGTTCTAGACCAAATCCACTGTATAATTAGATCTAAATCTAGCCTTTAGATAACTCACCTTATCAGTAAATTGCACAACCTTGTTGTCTATCATCAACCATGTTTTCTCCCACTCCTGCAAAATAAAATCAAGCGATTTTATTTTCTGCTCAGTCAAATGTCACTGTGTGTGCATGTAAATCAGCGAACAGTTTCATTTTTTCAAGTTTTGGCTCTTCATTCAGAACCATGGTGGTGGCCACTTTGTATTAGTAAAGGAGAGATCCTGGCCACAAATGTACCACTGAAGTCCCCAACTGGCAAATATTCTCACATGATCAGAAAAAACATGTTGCATCGAGGCTCTAACTTGCACTGAACTGAGGTGACTTCATCAGTTTTGATTTTTTAAAAACAACTAATTTCTAAAAAAAAAAAAATTATTTTAACAACAGACAACTATCATTGACAACTGCAGTCACCATACACCCTTGCCCGCTATCAGTGCTGATCAACTTTGCTCAAAGTATACATCACAAGCACCTGGTAAGTATTTTTTTATTTGTTGACTTAAGTGACTTGATAGGGGATATCAAACATTTCATCAAATACCAGATCAAATTTGAGGCAGATACACAACCATATAAAATAAATATATCCATTGCATTCAGGAATAATCAACATGTTGCACTCACAACAAATGCACCAAGGTTTGGAGTATAGGGAAACCTGTCTTGAGAGACATTAACTTATAGGAAAATGTCTTTTTAAGAAATCTTACAAATAAAATCTGTAATGAGAGACCACTGTCTTGACAGGCAGGTCCCACTGTACCTGTGACCATAGTAAAACAAGAGTGCCTTGAAGCACATGATACGCCCGTCGTTAATATTGTCCTAACAACTTACGATACGTACATCTTCATATGATATTAATAACACATGAAATTCCGATATTTCGGAATTAAAGGGGCATAACTCTGCCAAATATTGTCGTAACAACTTGATATTATGATATGCACATCTTCATATGATATTAATAACACATGAAATTCCGATATTTCGGAATTAAAGGGGCATAACTCTGCCAAATATTGTTGTAACAACTTGATATTACCATATGCACATCATCATATGATATCAATAGCACATGGCGAATTGCGTAACATTGGGTCAAAAACTGTGGGGAAAATGTAACACAATAAAGAGGAAAGTAGGTGCTGATGGACCGTAACTCTATTTCTTTGAAAAGTTACATATAAACCCGAAATATATGTTAAACATCACTGCTTCTTGTGATACTATAACAAATTTGAAAGGAATTGAGGCAAAATTCAAAACGTTCTAGCATTTTGAATGAAATTCCACTATTTCAAAATTAAAGGGGCATAACTCTGCCAAATATTGTCAGAATGGCAATATTTTCGCATCCCTGAGAACAGTTCACACAATGATGCATCCTACAAAGTTTGGCAAAAATCCGGCCATAATTCTTTGTGTTATTGCCGAAAATGTCTGGACAGATGGACGGACAACGCCATACCATTATACGGCCCGTCTTCGACGGGCGTATAAAGATGTTATTATAATAACTTACAGAGGAGTGACCAGCTTTGTAATAGAAGTTCCCTGCCAGTGAGAAGTGCAGTTGATCGATTTCCTCCATCATGGGTATTGGACAAAACAGCTGAAATATAGATCATGTACATGTATTAGACAAACAAAAGGTATGACAAAGTAAAACTAGTAATGAAGTGTTTCTGTAAGACACAAACGATGGTCTGTCTTAGGAAATGTTATCTGATTGGTTGGTTGTATTGTTGTTTAAAGTTATATATCATGTGTCCACAACAGTGATACATTGTCTCCAAACTATACAATTCCTGCACATGGGTGTATAACTTGGCGAAGAAGTGTTATTATGACGTCTACTATCCTTTAGCAAACAAGATATTGTTCGACAAAATATTACGTTTTTGAAATACCCGCCATCGATCGCAGCCATGT
>JACSZP010047083.1:0-10760 GCA_016161895.1 Pinna nobilis | reverse complement strand
TAATATAATCACGCCAATCTCACTTTATAAAAAAAACCTAGACGTCAAATCTTCGTCAGCAACAGACGTCTTGTGTTTGTTTACCCCGTTCAGAGCCTTATTGAACTAAAATAAATCTGATCTCCACCTAACTAAACATCACATGGTTCATGGANNACTTCTGTTTCTAGCATTTTACAATTTAATTAAGGTAACTATCGAATTTGGCGTCAAAAGGTATCATTATCTATATTTATTGCATTATTCCTAATTATAGAAATAGGCAATAAAAAAGATGACCAGTTCAGCTTCATGTGTTTGTTTCAATATGTAAATCAGCAAATCACATCATCTGTCGGCCTCGGTCGCCCGATTTAGAGGGCTACCGAAAACATGTAACTGTTGGAAACATAATACCAGACTATATCTTCTACAATATGACAATACTTTTCTTACAGATTGCATTTCGATTCAGCCGTCGTCCATTAATAGCGATAACAATAAGACTGCAGTTGTAGGCCAGAAACTAGCACTGAAGTGCTCGGCATTAGTAGGATGTGTGCCACTTTTCGTCTATCCTCCAAATTTCAAATGGTTTCATGGGAAAGCTGAACTGCCCAGTAATCTAACCACAAGTAATTATAGTAAGAGGTAAGAAACCCAAAGTGCTAGGAAGATACAGTTTGTTCTTCATATGTAACTAGAGTCTGTTTTATTTGATGTTCTTCACGCCTTGTCAAGGTAGCATTTATGAAATCACTCCCAGTGTAAATAATACTACTATAAATCCAGTAATATTCACGTGAATTTTATTTTCGTGTAATTACGCGAGAGTACTCACTCGCGAAAATAAAGTCCTCGCTAAATATAATAACCTGATATTAAAATGCATCAAACAACACAAATTATAAACTTAAATTCACAAGCGCGAAAATAAAGTATCACGAATATTAGTATGACCGTTGACTCGCTAAAATAAAGTTCCGCGAAAATTTCTGGATTTACAGTATTACACGCTGAGAAGAAAGGATTGCTTAAGATGTTATTGTAATCTCCTTAAGTCTAGTTGAGGTAATGTCATCTGTAACATGATTTGGCTGTACATTGGTTACACGAAGGAGCTGGATAAACGACCGAGAGTTTGTTAAGTTTTAAGGCTTTGTTTATCAAATTTAATACAGGAGCCAGCTTAAGGCCAGAAAATCCCTGTGCTCTTCATTTCATCACAATCAGAAGTTGCAGAATTAATCTGAAATCTTTTGGATATCTTATTTGTATCTGTTGAATTGTTTATCTGGAACATTTATTGTCCTGGTTGATGGAAGACATGGGGATTTATTTACCCAAGACAAGTGTTTGTTTTTTTTCTGCAAGGGGGATATGATTTGTAACAGGAAAATATACCATTACGTCTCCATATAACCGGGAAAATAATTGTTTATTTTACCGAAATACCAAATAAATGAAGACTAGAGGGCAGATATTCATTTTAACCAAGCGCACCAGTTGCTTTATTGTACCGAAAGACGATCAAATTAAAACAATTTCAATTTTATCTATATTTAGTCAAATGCAAGTTGAAAAATACTCACATGACAAAGACCTAATTCCCCCAGCGTCAAAATCATTAACATCCCGAGATTGTCCTTTTTTCAACAGAAAAATTCTTAATGACTCAGTTGCCCCTGCAATTACAGGCTTAGTATTTTTGGAATACCTTACTCTAAAAAGTGTATTCATTTCCATTGCCGTGGGTAGACGAAGCCGAACAGTCAGGCGCAAGAGGCGGTGGCATGAACCGGCCTGAAGGGTGACATAAATGTTTTAGAGTGACATAAAGAATGCTTTGATCACAATACGCATTTTTGACCAATCGGAAGTAGAGATATATATTAGAGGTATAATTGTATGTTTTGTAGTGGTGTGCTGACCTCAACAATAAACATAGATGTAAAAGATTCGGACTTTGGTTTGCCTTTCACTTGTGTTCTTATTACGTCTAAGCAGAGATTGAACTTTAGCGTATATCTGTTGCGCAAAGGTAATGATTATTTATTTGTCTAAGCATTATTCATTGGTTTCCGCTTATAAAGCGGTATTTCATAAAAATAGACTTGAAGAAGTCAAAGTTTTCGTTGTTTAAGAACAAAAGCTTTACAAAACATCAGTTTCCTTTGACTGTTTTCAGAAGCTTTGCCTAAAATGAGTTATACACTTTTTTTTATCTATTGTCTGTTTTGAGAAAATTAAGATTACATTTTTTTAAAAAAATTACTCGCAAGATACTTAAAGTTTCATTTAAATTTTACGAAAGTTATTAACGAAGTTTACAAGTTGAAAATGAAAAGAAATGAAAAAGATACTTGACTTCCTACAGAGTGAATTGGAATGTCATATGCATATTGGTCGTCACTACTCGATGGTTGAAAAAAAATTAAATCAAATTCTAAAACATGTCCATGCTTATGTTTCAGAACTGGTAATGGAGACAACGTTTAACGTTACATTATTGATGGCAGTCGGTGTACCAGTTGTGTGCCTTCTTGTTGTAATTTTCATGGTGATATATTTATATCAGTTCAGAATAAGATTTTCCATATCCCGATCATGCCTTCGTAAAGCAGAGGATATGGGTAAGAGTCATTTGAATATTTTCTCTGAATGTTCAATCGATTGTTTTATAATCTATAGCGACCCTCTCGAGAGAAACCGTTTTCCTAAATTGTTTTCTGGAGAGGTATACTTGTAATATCTCTCCAGACAACACTCTAGGAGAACCGTTCACAAGGGTAAGGGTCATCACAGATTTAGTACATCAGGAGCCATACAGATACTTTTATTTAGAAAATAACAGACCAAACCTTAAATGAAGTTTTATAATCAATATACCTTTTGATGGTTCATATACAGTGAAAGGGCGCTTCGTAGTACGCCATCTACAAGGGATAAATAACCCAATAGTGATGTAGTACATGTACCATGAAAAAGGAAATGATCACAAAGGTAAAGTTGTTGTCAGGTGTGGTCACCGGATAAGAAGATGTACGCTTTGCTGAATAGACATCATGTATAAAACAAATCAAAACTCAGGGAGATAATGGGATATGTCAAGAAGCTCTATACTAATTCGAATTACCTTGCTTTTTGTATCAGCCAAAAACGTTACGAAATAAAACGTTTTAAACAGTCACAATCAAAACTTGACTGACCTTTAAAGTCCCGAAGGCCTACGGTAAGGTCAATGCAATTAATTTGGTTCAGAACAGTTCAGGAGTACTCTACTGTATATTCGTCTATTGATATATCTCTTCATAGATAATCTAATTCATTTCTTTATTATGTAAATCAAACCAAAAGTTTTATTGGTTGAGTCATAAAAGTATGTACATGCAGGCTATGTATTTATTAAATTTGATCCTTCTTATCTTTGTTGAATGATCTAAATGATCCAGTTATATGGCTCAGTTTTTCACTTTCATTTGTCTTTGTCTTTGAGTAATCTTACACCTTTGATTTTTTTTCGTCGGAAATGGATTACAACTCGAATTTTAAAATCATAATAACACGATATAACACTAAAATGACGCCAAAAGACATCTGAATACTTAACCATGTAGTGCTGTCGTGGCACAGTGGTTAGTATTTTCACCTTCTGGTCGTGACGTCGTAGATTTCGGATCCGCTCCGCTTTGACATTGGCTTTCTCCGAGATCCCGTTTCACTGTAGGTATCGGAACAAACCTACAGAACCACCACTTTCAATGGCCATATAGAGTGTAGGCTAAATGTCGCCCTTCAGCCGCATCTGCAACGTTTCCATATAAATGAAAGTTTCTTTAGTGGGACGGTCGTTAGACTAGACTAATCAACAATTGACTCACCTATGATGTGACATTTGTATGAAATTTTAACACCGATTAATGTTTTATTGATTCTATGTTTATTTTCAGAAAGAAGGGAATATGACGTTTTTATCTACTCAGATGACGACCATGGTGAATATTTCAAAACGGTGTATTACAAACTCGAGAATTTGGGTTATTCTGTTGCATTTCACGATCTGGCCAAGCCAAATGAACGTAAGATATTCAGATGGTGTATTATACTTAGATTATTAACAGAAAAAGTACATTTGTATAGTCTGTCTCAAGTGTTATGGATTACTTATTATATAAAATGCTTGCATCGTTTACTCTGTCTTTTTAAACCATGAATTTTGCTGATAAGTTCCGGTTCCTACCGTCTGAATTACAGGATGGAACAAACATTAATTCTATTGATGTCATCATCGTTTGCACTTCTTCAATACGGAGCACTGACTCCTCCCGGAATCCTGATCCAATCCCGTTAGATACTTGGAATTGTTTTTCACTTTATTATCTCAAACTTATCATATTTATAAGGGCTTGGGGTTTCGAAGTCCCCGTGTCACTTCTTCAAATTTTATTTGTAATTTCTAGACCACAACCATATCCAATGACCCCTTCTCGCGTGTCAAATCTCAAACTAACCCATGAGCTTGCTGTGTTAAGGAATTAAAGAGGTTTCCATTCCCGTTAAAGAGGTTTTTCATTTCTTGATAATTATCATTTCGAACTTCGAATTTTGGTGCGTCTTCATTTATATCTTAATTGACTGCAATATATGAAAACATAGGTTTCTTTTCTGTTAAAGCAATAAGATGTGTTAAATGTCAAAGGATACGTTTTGTTATACCGGTATGTGAATTAATTCATTTCGCAAAATGAAGATTTTTAAAAACTCTGAGGAAGCATACAACTTGACTGATCTAACCGATAAAGCAACATGTTGTACTAGTATTTAGCAACCGTTTGCTTCAGTGTTAAACCGGTAGGTGAACTGACCGCATTTTGTATGCATACTTTATCAAATGAGTGCAAGTTAAAATATATGTTGTTGTATTTAGTGTTGTGGTGTTGCTGAACGTCCCACTCAAGAATCTTGTACTTATATTGATTGTCACCAATGCCACTGAGGGGTTGATTTAGCCTTTACTCGGCACTATCGACCATTTAGCAGTGAGGGATCTTTAAAGTACAGATGCCTTATGTTTTTGTCATCCGAGTGAAAAGCCAGAAGCTAAGTCCTACAGCTTCAAGTATGCATACAAATACATATCAATGTACATGTAAAAATATCGTTTATAATATCTCTATTTCACTGGTCATCCTATGTTTGTACTTCAGCTGACTCCCTGTCAAAACTGCTGTTAAGAAGCGGCAGTGTAATATTTCTTTGCAATGAAGATCAAATGCCACACGGTCTTGGTAGATGTGCCATCGAGAACTTGCCACGAGACAGGAGGACTATAATAAGAACAAAGAATAATGAAACGTTTGAAGTATTAAGTCGGGGAATACAAATAATAAGATGGCCAGATGACGTAAGATGTGGATGTGACAATAAGAGACGTTGGGACGAATTTTACTACAAATTAAGATGGCGAGTTCAAACACCTAAGTCCAATGAAGACTTTAGTATGAGAGAGAATATAGTAATAGAGATATAAATCTGAATAATTATACACGCAAGTGTATTCACACACTCAATGTGACTCAGATTCAAAAATCGCCAAAAAGACAAAACCACGACCAAAACAATAAGAGACAACATAGAAATGATATAATAATGTTATTTATTATCTACTTTGAAACTAGAATTTTGAATGTGATATTAAATGTTCTCCGCATAATGCAGGGTTTCTACCCATCCCGGGGCTTTTAATTTGCTATTTACACTACTGATCATTGCGGTATTACGCTATTTGTGACTTACGAAATTTTGAGGGATTTTGTCCCAACCTGGTAGGGAGCATAAGGCATACAGATATTTTATTCACAAACTAGATTCCTCCGAAAATATCAATTAAAAAAATAAATAAAAAAATTTCAAAAAGGACAGAGAAACAAAAAAATCATCTACGTAAAAAGACAGCTGCCTCTGCTCAAACCGTCCGAGTTGTCTCCCTCTGAAGAAGCTTACTCCAAGTAGGCTACCATTCATGGTAGATCTATCTCCATTGTTTAATTAAATTATCCCTAAAGAATCCTTAGGACGTAAGTATAACCAGGGTAACGACAGTGTTGAATTTGGACAGGAATCATTTGCTGTGGCCCATAAGTGGAGCTTTGCGCAAACATTTTCCCTTGAACAAAAGTCGACGTCACAATTTCTTTAGATTACTTCACAATGTAATTGCCGCAGCTGTCCCTATTTTCGCAGTCGCAGTCACATATATGAATAGATTTCACCGTCGAAAGCTTAACAATACTTATGAAATATATCATCTAAATCTTTTGAAATGCGCATTTTCGGCGAAATTATATTTATACTACTCATGTTTACTTAGCAATGGAGATGACGTAAATGTTAAAATATTTCAGAATATTTACCCAAATGAGAAGTGGTGAGAACAGTGCTCAGAAAAAGGTAGTTTATGAGAAGGTTTGGGTCGGCGGAACTTTAGAGAACTCGAAGTCTAAAAAATCCGAAGTTTATCAGTGGTCCCTGTATATATATATATATATATATATGCACCTTCGTGAGTGTGTGCGTGCCTGCGCGTATATATATAATATATATCAAAAGAAATTGTAGGAGCAAGTTGTGTTTATTACCTTCAAGAAATGTATTTGTATTCATTTTTTAAGACTACCTATTTAAACACTCGAGGTGAACTCAAACATGTAGAAAAGGATTATATCTAAATAATTTACAGGCATGAAGAATAAAATTGTGATAGCAAATACATTTATAAATTTTAAGATATGAAATAAGTTAATTAACGGATTCGGCGAGCGAAGCAAGTCGAAAATAATACACAGTATCATAATAAAGTGTAAGTATAAAAAGGTGCCGCATTGACCTAGGATTAGCGTGTTCGACTTCGAATGAGATCCGGAATTCGAGCCCGAGCCACGATACGGTTGGCCGTCCCTGTCTTTCAGATGCATGAGACAGTAAAACCCGAGGTCCCGTGTCACAGTAGGAGCTGACACGCTAAAAAATCATACCTTCTCTACGGCCATAAATGCCGAGCATAGGCAAAATTTATCGCCCTTCACTGGCACTGGTGACGTCTCCATATAAGTGAAACATTCTTGAATGGGATGTTAAACAACAATACAGCTAACCAAAGTATCAAGAAATGACTGGCGAGCCGAAATTTATCAAATACTGCAAACTTATTATTTTAAGAATACAAAACATGTTCACAGGATGAAAAAAGGGGTTTCAGCAAAACTGAAGATATGCGTTGATTAACGAATTATAGGAAGTTTTCACTTCAGATTGTCTAACTTGCTATTTGTTATAACCCATTTTCTTTTTCTTTTTGGTCTAGCCTGGGGGTGGGGTCATTCAACCCCCTAATCACTTGACTGGATCCACCAGGGCTTTATGTTCCTCCAATTAGCCTTTGAGTGTTAAAAATCCTTGAATACCACTTGATTTCAAACCACGAAAATTCGAATATTTTGTGACAAAGAGAATTTGATTCGTTCTAATGTACAGCGTCGGGATTCTTTTTGCCAAATCAAAGGGGGTGCAACCCTGGCTAGATCCTCTAACATGATATATTGTTTTATGTTTAAGTTGAACGAGTCAAATCACCTAGCTTTTAATTCATAGGCCTACCCCGTAAATAATGAACCGTCATGACGTCACATATTTTTGGATATTTTTGAGACCTATAGGGTACGAAAAAGTTTTATGTTAAGAATTTTTAAATCAGATTTATATAGGAAATTGTACATATTTCAATTCTATGGATTGTTCTCTGTTATAAGAGATAAAAAAGTGTTATTTCAAAATTTATTTTGTCACGAAGGTCCCTTTTCCCTTAACGCGTCTCATATATGTGTGTCTGTGCTTGCGTGCGTCTCTATGTGTGCAAACCTGCATGTGTGTTGTGTGCCTACGAATGTGAATATGTGTGTCTGCTCGCGTGTCCATGTATGTGTGTCTGAGCATGTCTTTGTGTCTGCCTGTGAATGTGCATTTGTATGTGCCTGCGCGCGTGTGTATGTGTGCGTGTCTGCGTATGTGTAGATATCTGCATGTGTGTATAGGTTTGTGAGAATGTGTAGAAATATATACATATGTAGATGTGTGTGTCTGCATGTATGTATATGTGTTCTTGCCTTCACATGTGTATATGTGTGACACATATCAGTGTAAAGATCCGAAATGATTTATTTCTACTTAGAATGTCGATATGTATTGGTGTTAAGTTGGTACATTGATATGAAACCTTGATAAAATTTTATCAAGTTTTTTATTGCTTTAAAAAACTTATTTTAATTATTGCTCAGTGTCTTAGTTTAGAATATTTCATGGAATGTAAATAGAGCTACCACTGAATGGTGGTGAAGACATTAAAAAAAGATAGCTGTGCTACACATTTGATTACTGACCAGTGAGATATGTTTTATGTTAACTGTGCTACTGTTTGTTTATTGTCATCCTTATTTCCAGAAATAAGGAGTCATCATCGCACCTGCCTTGATATGAGCACAGTACCATGGTGGTGCCGTGAAAAATGTCTCACCACACTATTGTTTCAACTGCTTGACTTTACTGATACAAATTGGTTTTGTAAAATAATCTTGTAAAGATCTAGAAAGAGAGAGTAGATGAGAGTGTAAACCCCAGAAGGATGAAGGATATCTTCTATAAAATGGTTCCGTATAGTAGTCATATTTGTTTCCCTTTTATATATGTAAATATATTTGTAGGCTTGCCAATATTTCTTATTTTGTATTCAGTAATTAAATTTTGTTACCTAATTTTAAACTTAGATATCTTTTATGCTTCAGTAACATGGAATTTCTGCCTGTAAATCAGAACCATTTGTAGTTCTTTCAATAAAAGTAGGTTCCGTATTACGAGGTACATTGCTAAGCTCATATTTTTACCTTGCTTTTTGACCTGGAGATTTAGTTTACTTTTTTCTTTATCTATAACCTTTTTCTCAAATGCTGAGTGGTCGGGTTTTATGAATTAATATTTCCCCTTTGTAAATTTGTCAAAGTGAATAATACAGTTTTGTGAACATTCAAATGTAAATGCTTGCTTACTTGCATTATTCTGTACGTACTTTGAAAGTAATATAAAAGGAACATAACTCTGTTCATATTTCATCTGTCCTATTATTGTTTTTTTAGATAGAACAATTACTTTCTATCATTCGATCTCCACGTAATATGCAAAATCATTGTCTCCTTTCCCCCTACATCAGACGTTGGACATTCCGGGGAAAAACTCCCATGGCACGCACGAATACGTCCAAATTGTATTTTTTTTTTGCGTTGTTGTTATTTTATTTATTTTTTTCCATTGCATTCACGCTAAAGAGCCGTTACTTACCAATGGCAATAATTGCCGAGCATTTGAAGCCCCTCACGGACATTCAATGATGTCTCAATTTAAGTGAAAGATTCTTTAGTTAGAACACACTACATATTTGATAAATCCATAGCTAATAAGGATTAGGTGCTATGTAATGTGTCTTTTTAAAAATAAAACAGTATAGAAATAACTTGATAAGTATGTATTTTCCTTTATTTTGTATTTACAAAAATTTGTAAATTTTGTATATGTTTAATGCTGATCCAAGTACAATTTGGCCAAACTTTGAAATATCTCATTAAGTCAAACTGAATTACATAACAAAATTATAACATAAAATTATAACTTTATTTTTCTTACTGAAAGATTGGTCAGAAATGGTGAACAATTTGAGTGCAATCTATCTTCGAATGAGACCGTCAACATGTCGGCAAGTCAAAGAACCCTCATTGTTCAATGACTTTAAATGCCGAGTAAATATATTTGTGTATGCTTGATTTACAAATAAATATTAAACTAAACTTTGATTGGTCATTTGATGACCTCTCAATCGGGGTTTCATTTGATCTACCTGCAATTTGACCTAGAAAAAGGGACATCAATGTAGATTGAAATTAATTTAGATTTGAAAGTTTGATATACATTTCTGGTTACTGTTTTGAGCAAGTTGTGAACATCGCTGTCCAGCAAATTTGTCAAAATCAAGTTGTTTTAAAAACTTAAAGTCTGAATTAGTAGTGTCTCCCAACACACTGCACATGGAGTATTAAATTTATGTAGTTTAAGAGTTTGTTTCAATGACACTCCTTTGAAAATGTCCTTGTCGACAGATATAACAAGATATGGAATGTATCGAAGATGAATATGATGCAGCCTCGATCTGAAAGACGCGTGTCCTCTGTCTTTCCACACACTGTAATGAATTGCTTTCTTGTCTCGTGTACAATATTTCAAGATTTCTGTCATTGTCCATCGTATTTTCTTGTAGCCCAAGCACTCATGACTCTAAAAATAAGGATAGATTAGAATAATTATAATGATGTATTAACGATAACAACAAGCAAGGAAACAAAAGAAATATATGTTCATAGCAATATTACTATTGCCACAAATATAACCTACTACTACTACTTCTACTACTACTACTTCTACTGGGGCCTCCGTGGCCGAGTGGTTAGCGTGTTCGACTGCGAATCGGAAGATCGCGGTTGGCCGTCACTGTCCTTCGGATGAGACAGTAAAAACCAAGGCCCCGTGTCACAGTAGGTATTGGCACGTTAAAGAACCCTCCCTGCTCTACGGCCAGCAGTGCCGAGCATAGGCAAAGTTTGTAGCCATTCACCGCCACACGGTGACGTCTCCATATGAGTGAAATATTCTTGAGTGGGACATTAAACAACAATACCCATACC
>JACSZP010047080.1:0-13812 GCA_016161895.1 Pinna nobilis | reverse complement strand
AAATCTTCACATTTGTGACACACATCAGTTCTAGGGGACATAATTTGTATATGTGGTATGCACTGCTTCCATATTCTTCTAAATGTTATGGTTGACAGAACTTTATGCCCTGCTTCTCTGTTTAAAAGATATACAAATATATATAGGATTAATTATGATTACATTGTTTACACATTGTACTGTAAATTGAATAAAGTTTACAGTTTTAATGACAAAAAATCCTATCTACCTGCTCAAAGTGAGTAAATATGAGCTGCATTACAACAAACAATTATTTTTTAAGGATTGTCTTATACAAAATACATGTACATTATAATACTATATGTAATTACTGCGGCTGTTTATGTTATTTTTTGTATAAATCATTTTAAATGTAGGCCTATAAGTGATACCCTTAAGTCAAAAGTTTTTCTTTTTTTTTAATGCACAAGTTTAAAAAGAATTTATGTAACCAATGTTGCATGTATACTTACATGAATGCACCTTGGTACTTCAAGTGTAGTGATTTACATGTTTCATTCCCAGGCAAGTATGTTGGAGGGAGACCATCTCTTCCATAAGGTGCAGCTGGTTGTGGCATCCCATACTGTTCAGCATATCTACAGAAAAAATGCACTTTAGTACAAACACAAATTTATCACTACTAAAATCCAGGTTACAGTATTTTCAAAAAATAGAGTCTGCAAAGATACTTAAATAGCAGACCATTTTTTTCAAAAATACAGTATGCAAAGACAATTCAATAACAGCACTTTTTACCATGCAATTGAATTTATAAAGTCTTATGCAAATAACATGTAATGATGTATGGTTTTCATTGAACTATTTAATTAAACACCATCAACCATGTTGTAAATAAATAAATAAATAAATAAATAAATAAATAAATAAATTTTAGGGACTCACTTGAATTCTAAATGTAAAGAAATTGGACTTGCCAACCTTGAAACATTTCTAATGTGGACATTCTTCAATTTTGTGAGGGAGACTGTATTTTACTAAGAACCAGGGCCTACATGTAATGGGAAAAAATAAATTTTTCATGGGTGTAGACATTTTTTTTTTTTTTGGTAAGAAATCATCAAAATTTATATTAAAATATAGGGTTTTCCTACTTATGGGGAGACTTGGTAAGTATGATAAGCGTATTACAATGTACTTATAATTTACAAACAACTTACCTGGTTAAAAACTTCACGATTCTCTCCGCATCTTCAAATGCAACCGCATGTTTTGGTGTTCTCCCCATATTTCCGTGTATCCTTGGCACTGCACCATTCCTGATGAGATGTTCCCTGACATTTTTGAAGTAATGCACATTGATAGCATTAACGAATAGGTAACAAGTTTTGCACACACCGGTGTTGTTGAACTGGTATTCGTACTTATGTCGTTTTCGGTCACCAGTTCTTGTTGTGCTCCCTTGACTTGTACCACATGCCTGTAAATGGCCAATTATCAGCATATCTTTACTTTCTTTGTCCATAGACATAACATTCAGTCTGTTATGGATTATATCCTGCTCACAGAATTTATCCAAACATTGTTTAGCACATTTAACTTTCGCCAGTCGTACAGCTTCTCGCTCATCTTTGTTGACATCGTCCTCGCCATTGCATGTATTGGACATGTCGAACTCGCATGAATCATCTTCATCAGTACTACTAGGTGAATCGTGTCCAGATGAAATGAATCGTCTGATGCGTGACATAATTAACGGGGAATCTGTCACCTCACCGGCACTTTCCTCCTCGTCACTTCCTATTTCGATATCATAGCCCTCCGAAACATTCACTTTACGATCATTCCTGACAGCCCTCGTAGCCGTGCGAGTCGGTTGCATAGATTCACACAGAGATAAACAAAATAAATCATCGCCAATCTCTCGTTCGATGTCCTCAGTGCATCCCACTAACTGAAAGTTACTGGCCGAAGCCATTACATTGAAACCGCGAGCAAGTTCGGATAGCTTTAGTTCACAAACGACGTGTAGGCTAGGCTAGGACTTGACAGCATGTAAACAAACTGATTCCGGAAGTTACAATAACGGGGAAACCCGTAGCACTGGCAGTGGGATTCCCATCTTCAAGTGGAATTTTTGCATTGAATTCAATATTTTCATAATACTTATCATTTAGATCATTATCATTCATGTATTTTCTAACTAATTCAGCGATTGTTATTGTATAACACGTTCCCTTTTATCGATATATTTTGAAAATAAATCGGCAGGCGATGCCTAACATTTTGCGGGAATTGGTTAATTTTAGACGAAGTACGTCATCGGAAATTTCCTCGTTTTCTCGGTTTTCATTGGTTATGTCGTAAGGACCCTTTTGTCAGATCCTGCCCCATATGTGGAACAATCAACGGAAGACAGGTGCAATAATACAGCAGTTGCAGTAATTTTAAACAAAACATTCAACAGGTTCATGTAACTCATCAAGTGGTCTAGGGCTAAATGTGATTGATCGACACAATTTGCCATGATACTGTTTTCAGTCGGACAGAATCAAATTATCAAATGTTATTCAGGTTTAGAATGGAAAATTTGAAGCACGATGCTTTTCCCATTCCAACAAAAATAGATTTTATCAAAGTATCATGTTATTCAAATTTTTGAATAGTTTTGTTCATACTTACTGGAGGTGGAGCAGGCTGAAAAATAGTTTCACACGAAATATTACTTTTAATATCCACTCTAAAATTAAAGTCTTATCATAATGTGACAGTGCTTCAGATAACCTGCTTATTTGTATATATAGCCCCCCCCCCTTAAATTGACAAAATATACATAAAGAATCAATTTAATGCGTAAACATTAAGCTGCCATTTTTCGATTTACCAATTGATATTTGATAATATGCGCACACGATACCGTCATGTGTGTAATTAATCCATAGAATAGCAAGTTCTCACCACAAAGAGTAATTCTTATTGTAATCAAAATAGACCAATGAACAATTATTTCAGTTTTGTGCTTAACTTATCGTTCTAATAATCAAAAGAAATTCTACATGCATTTCGTAATTCATCTTGAAACGTTAAGATACTCTAACTGCTAAAGCAAATCACTAATTTACACGCAAAGTTTAAAAAGACAGAGACACTTAATTTAAATCATTTATCGAAGGAATATCTATATTCAACTTGAAAATTTAAACAAATGATGAATTATCAACCGAAAATGTCCTTATTGATACAACAGTTGTCTCCTGTTTTTATTTGAACACGAACAAATTATCGATTAGTTATTTGCATGCTTGCAATAAAGAAATAGTTGTCAAAATTAATATTTTCCATATTGAATATTGAAATAATTTGAAACACAACATTCTACATGATCAAACAACTCATGAAGTAGTGTAAGTTGAAATATTGATTGATCAACAGGTTATGTCATGACACTACATGTATTTGTAATACTGCATATCAATCATCAGTCGGTCAGAATCTAATTTGCAAATGCACTTCAGGTTTTAAGTGGAAAATGATTACGATGTAAATCCCTTTTCTTTTGATATGTTATATATGCGTCGTGTTACAAAGCATATATATAACAATTTGAATACTTCGACAAAAGTCGATCTCAAAGTGAGCCAAATGGAACGAGCTACTTCCTTATCCTATTCAATCATAAATCCGTCTGAGCATTTATAATCAAAAATTCATATTATTCAAATCATAGAATCAGATTTTGTTCATCTTACCTTTTGTGTTGTAGGCTTAAAAAGAGTTTTAAAAAGAAATAATACTTATGGTATCAATCTAATAATGAAGCTCTTACCAAAGGGTAAAAGTGATGCAGAAAACTTGCGTATTTGTGTATATAACCCCTTTCAATTGACAAAATACGCATTAGTCAAAGAAATGCGTAAATATTACATGTCACTTTTCCATTTACCGATTGATGTTTAATAACAGGCACACACGATACATCCATGTAGGTTATAAATCCATAGAATAGCAGGTTTTCATCACGAAGAATAGTTTTAATATAATCACAATATACCAATGGACGACAATTTCAGCTTTGTGTTTATCTTATCGTTTAATAGTAAAAATATAAGGAATATCTTCGTGTATATTCAATATGCGAATTTTACACAAATGTTGAATGCTTAATCGAAAACATCCGTATTGATACAGCAGTTGTCTGTTGCTTTAATTTGATTTAATTATAATAGGAAAATAACAGAATTCTCCATAAATTCATTGCACACATGTAATCATAAAGTCAAAATGTTACATTATCGAAAGTTGAAATAATTTGAAACAAAACATTCTACAAGACCATGCAATTGATTAAACTCATGGGTAAAATATTGATTAATATGATTTTGCTGCAATTGATCCTTTCATGGACTAATTCTTAAGGAATAAATTTTCATATTTAATCTTAGATTTGTTTTAAAAAAGAGATTCAAATATAATTTTACTTGCTGTACCAAGAGCTCTTATCGAAACCATTTATTGATTAACATCGTTGTTCAAATTTGTCTTCGGATATACTATGTTGTATATAAAGGCTACAAAATTGGACAGTTAGCTCTCAAAGTACAGCGGTTGTACAGTTATTATCGAAAATTTCATTTTTCAAGCACATATCCATATTAGCTTTTAAAAGATGATTGCCATTGATAGTGCGTAGTAAAACATGATACTGTTGATACCATTCATATAAGCTTACATGTAAGAACTGTTTTATTTTACCAGAGGCATGTTCTAGGTTGAGCTGATTGCCTTCTCTTATCGAAAAGTGACATGTGCAATGTTTAAGATAAAAAGATAAAAAAGACAAACATTTAAGTATCATATGGATAAATACAAAGCAATAGTACTTTTAAAACTCCTAGATTCATAAATTAAAAAACGCTTTGAGTATACCGATATGTATATGTGTATAATAATATCACCAAGAAAGGCATTAAACGGCTAAAATTATTTTCCTCTTTAAACCTGAAGCACATTTGAAAAATACAATCTGACAGACCGATAATTGAATATGGAATATTACAAACTGTGTCATGGCATATTGTGTCATTCAATTACTGTTTAGCCCAAGACTGCTCGATAAGTTGCATGATCTTGTAGAAATTTGTGTTTGAAATTACTGCAACTGCTTTTTATTTTATTACACCTGCTTTCGGTTGATTGTTCCACAGATTTGTCAAGTTCGTATGGTGAATACTTATATTCCTTCGAGGATGAATAAAAATAATTAAATCTCAAATGCTTTGCAGATATATTTCTCTACATTTCTCTCGTAGATTAATTGTCCATGTAATCTGGGTATATTTAACGCTTTTCCGGAGAGCGAGCAACAGTTGTCGATATAAACATAATTTGATTTTAGAAATTACTTGATTTACTTCAGTGAAACAGCTATAGAACCGAACTAACATCTTTGCCATGGATGTTTGTTCATTCGATGTAAAATAATATGATCGAATATAGGATATTTTATTGAGCATGGGAAGTAAGCAAATATCAGTTGTAATAGTGAAAGCCATCTTGAGTCCCAAAGAAATGGTTGATATTGGTCTGACATAAATTGAATTCAAATTATATTTCTTGAATATACCCTAAGAATATTCACTGAAATATTTTGTAAAACACAAACTTGGAATAGCAAAATCGTTTCATGAATGTTGTTTACATTTGACTGGTATGAACGTTTCAAATTTGATATAAATAAGTTCATATATTGAAACTCTTTTTCAGCAAAATACCTCTGCAGTAAGTATACACAAATTTTGATTCTGTAATTTGAATAATATTTCCCTGTTCTTTGACAAAGTTCCTTTGTATATTTTGCCAAGTTCTTCGTGGTCGAATGGTCGGACTATCGATCATGTTCAAACGTACTTAGTCTGTCGCATCTAGTTAGCGCATATATTATTTTATCTGGAGGACATTGGATTATATTTATATTATTTTATATTTTAAATCTGAACTGTTCTGAACGCATTTATTTCTAGATTTCTTGGAACATAAATTTTGCTAGGGCCTTCTTGGTCGAATGGTCAGAGGATCATGTTCAACATTATTAGTCTGTCGCATTTAGTCAATGCATCGTTGAGTTTATTATTTGAATATGAACTGTTCTGAACACACATTCTCTAGATTTCTTGCTAACATTGTACTACAAAATAATGTTGGTGTATACAATCTTTACTTCAGTCTGGTGGAAATATAAGTATAAAAAGAATTCAATTACATAAAATGATTTTTATAATTCCTTGTAGTCATAGAACTGTGAAATCACACTACGTAGATATTCATTTAAGTTCACTATGATGTTGAATAGTAAAATTGAGAAAGAATATTATTTTTGGAACATAAAAATGACGAATTATCTGTTAAATCTTAAAAAAGTTGACAGTAGAAGATACCAAGGGAGCAATCAATAATAATAAAATATCCAAAGGCATACGAAACCATGACCAAAAATAAAAGAGACAACACAAACAGCTATCAACACAACAAGACGTTTAAAACCGAAAAATAGAGTAACACGAACCCGACCAAAAACCAGGGATGAGTTCAGGTGCTCCGGAAGGGTAGAAACTCTTTTTGTAAATTTGAATATAAGGACAGATTTATGACAGAAGAAAATAAGCAAATGCGAAAGTTGTTCTAATTTGCTCAATTAGAGATCGACGTTTAAAGAACTACCCTTTCTAAAACGATGCAAATATAACATATCACCAAGAAAGGCATTAAACGGCAAAAATTATTTTCCTCTTTAAACCTGAAGCACATTTGAAAAATACAATCTGGCAGACCGATAATTGAATATGGAATATTACAAACTGTGTCATGGCATATCGTGTCATTCAATTACTGTTTAGCCCAAGACTGCTCGATAAGTTGCATGATCTTGTAGAAATTTGTGTTTGAAATTACTGCAACTGCTTTTTATTTTATTACACCTGCTTTCGGTTGATTGTTCCACAGATATGTAAAGTTCGTATGGTGAATTCTTATATTCATTCGAGGATGAATAAAAATAATTAAATCTCAAATGCTTTGCAGATATATTTCTCTACATTTCTCTCGTAGATTAATTGTCCATGTAATCTGGGTATATTTAACGCTTTTCCGGAGAGCGAGCAACAGTTGTCGATATAAACATAATTTGATTTTAGAAATAACTTGATTTACTTCAGTGATACAGCTATAGAATCGAACTAACATGCCATGGATGCTTGTTCATTCGATGTAAAATATTATGATGGAATTTAGGATATTTTATTGAGCATGGGAAGTAAGCAAATATCAGCTGTAACAGTGAAAGCCATCTTGAGTCCCAAAGAAATGGTTGATATTGGTCAACAATTCAAATTGTATTTCTTGAATATACCCTAAGAATATTAACTGAAATATTTTGTAAAAGGCATACTTTGATTAGCAAAATCGTTTCACGTTTACTTAGTCTGTCGCATTTATCTAGCGCATATATTATTTTATATTTTAAATCTGAACTCTTCCGAACGCATTTGTTCTAGATTTCTTGGAACATAGATTTCGCCAGAGCCTTCTTGGTCGTGTAGTCAGAGGATCATGTTCAAATGTAGTTAGTCTGTCGTGTCTAGTCAATGCATTGTTCATTTAATCATTTAAATATGAACTGTTCTGAACACATATTCTCTAGATTTCCTGCTATCATTGTACTACAAATCATCTTTGTGTAAAACATCTTTACTTCAGCCTAGTATAATTATGATAATAATCCAAGTTTAGAAAATGAATGTTATAATTTTCTAGCAGTCATAGAACTATGACTAACAAATCAAAGCACTTAGCCATTCATATAAGTTTACTCCGATGTAGAATATTATAAGTTTTCATACTCCTATTACTACTAACTTCAATAAATAACAAAAAAGCAAATATATATTTGCGATAGCCCGCCGCAGCAAAACGGACGCCATATTTATTGATCAATTTAAATAAATGTGTACAATCTATGTTGAAACAATTACAGAACAACAACATTAAGACAATTCCTAAACTCTGACTATATCATATTAGTTATTCGACAGATAGGTTTTTAGGTTATGTCTTTTTATTGCCACTTCTACATC
The DNA here is from genome assembly GCA_016161895.1 of Pinna nobilis. NCBI lineage: Eukaryota > Metazoa > Mollusca > Bivalvia > Pterioida > Pinnidae > Pinna > Pinna nobilis. Next base: position 5,722 of record JACSZP010047080.1, on the reverse strand, counting down.
AGACCCAGGGGAAAACAGAGGTAAAACCTTTTAGGAAAAATACTCTGAAACTGGGTAAGATATAAACATTGAACACACATGTATGCAAAAATCAAATTAACATGCTTAAAGGGAATGCCCGGGAAAAAATTATATAAACATATTTTGTTACTTGTACATTATATATCAATATCTCACTAATAAATTCTTTCTCCAGATCAGCAATAAAGATGAAGTCATTAAGTTGCAGAAAATCACATTCAAGGGCGCTGCCATATTTGCATCTCCCAGACTATTAAATTACCAGAATGCATCACATTAATTATGAATTAGGGCCACGTTATTTATTTATCTGACCTAGCCTAGCTACCAAGGAAAATAAAAACAGCTTCTGACACAGATATGTCGTCCTCTGAATCCGACTGTGAAGTTAATTAAAATGCATGTTTAGGCTGTCAGTACGAGCCTGAGTATACAGATGGACAATTAGAACAAAAGTCTGTAGATGCTAGTGAAAAAGTAGAGCTTATTAATAAGAGATCACAAGACGTGTCATTGTGTGTTTGTACCAACTGGGTAATTCTACCAACTCAAAGATAATGTACGTGTTGTAATGAGTTTCACTACTATGCAGAAATTATTTGAATGAGGAAATTACCTGCATTATAAACCACAAAGACTTTAAAGTAGTACAAGATTTTGCCTGACATTGCGGCATGGTGTAAACAAGAATGAATAAAGATGCTGATATTATCTTCAGCTGCAGTGCCACTATTATCAAGGTACATTGATATGTCACACAGTAGGGGAACACCGCCAAATTTATTTACTGCCCAGTAAGTGGTCATTTAGCATGTTTAATCTAGATTGTCTTGATAATGATGCATCTGCTCACCGTAGGAGTGGAAGTTCATTTACTATTACCCCATATGCAAGAACATATCAAAAAAAATGTTTTACCCGTACATTCCCTTTAATTAAATACATGTAACCCCCACTAAGTTCAGTTTCGGAGTTAAGCGTGCAAAGGCGACAAAAGATTGAACACTCTTGAAATATCTTACGCTGACCACTACCTTTCCATACATTTGATTGGCTGATGCGAATGGTTATAACAAGTTATATATACCTTCGGAATATCAATACACATTTTCCCGCTATACTTCGAACTGCAGGAAAATGTTACAAAAGAATTGTAATTTTATCTTGAACATAAATATGGCGAAAAATCTGCTAAATCTTAAAAGTTTTTATTGATTTGAAATATGTAAAGACGGATATTATGAGAAAAAAATTAAGTAAATACGAAAGTCGTTCTATTCCACTCAATTTGAGATCGACTTTTAGAGAACCACCCTTTTGAACACGATGCATTTTAGACTTCGTTTTACTTGGAAAGGCATTCAACACCTAAATTTTCATACCTTAAACCTGAAGGATATTTAAAAAATCATTCTGACCGAATGATGATAAAATATTATATATCACAAGCTGCTATAATTGCATATCGTGTCAATTAATCAATATTTAGGCCTAGACTACTTGATCAGTTGCATGATCTTGTAGAAACAAATTACTGCAGCTGTTGTATTATTACACCTTCTTTCGGTCGATTATCTCACATATGAGTATTTCGTCGATGAGTATTGTTTGATGCAATGTAGAAAAGATCTAAATATCAAGCACAATATTATCAGTAATTTTACATAACTCTTCAATGACTACATGTTATATATCATAAATATGTAGAATTGCATGTTTAAGGAAGAAAAATTACTACAATAAAACTGTTGTTTTCAAAACAAAAATGTTTTTCATGTCCTTGATTTTAAAACCTCCGTTGGTGCAAAGATGAAGAATGTATTGAAGCATTCAAAAGCCATCAAGTGTACCCTAAAATTGTTCATATTGGTTTTACATTAATTGACAATATTTATTGAATATACCTACAGAACAACACAGAAATAATACTGTTTATTCAAGGGATCGATATATATGAATCTTCTTGTTCACATTTGACAAGAATGTTGCTTTGAAATTTGATACCATCGGTAAAGTTGAGTGTTTAAACCCTTTTCAGACTCCTAAACCTCAAGTAAGTACGGACAAAGCTAAATTTTAGAATTTGAATAATATGTGCTTTGAGAAAAATCTTTTGATCGAAATACATATATGTATTTTGCAGGTGCCTCCATGACCGGGTGGTCAGATCATCATGATTTAATCACTCATTTTGTCGTCTCTTGTCCACGCTTGAATCATCTAATTTTCAAAACTGATCAATTGTTTCTGAACTCATATATTTCCCTAGATTTGTCGTGTATTTTTTACTATATATAATACCTGAATCACATTGGAAATATATATTCTGGCCGACTGATGATTTAATTTATAATATTACGAACAGTGTTATGACATATGGTCTCAATCAATCAAAATTAAGTCCCAGGATACTTGAGTATGCATGATCTTGTAGAAACTTGCGTTTGAAATTACTGCAATTTTTGTATTATTACACCTGCTTTCGGTCGATGGTTCTACATTTATGCAAAATTCACTTTGGAAATACTGAGGATGGATAATTAATAAGTAATTTGGATCTGCTTTGCAGAAACATTTTTCTACATTTTTCTCGTAGTTCAATTCCCAGAGAAATCTGGGTATATTAAAAGCTATTACAGCCAGCAGCAATTGTTTATATGAAAATAATGTGAATTGAAACAAATGCTGGTTTATTTGATATAAAATATCATGAGTGAATTAACTATATATGTTTATGGAACATATTTATGTTACAAAATGTTATAGATGACTAATAGAGGAATAATTGTAATATCAAACAGATGAATAACTTTTCTTTTAACATCGTCATTGCATATCTTATTGACCAATCAATATTTCACCACTATTTTGATAAGTTGGTTGAATTCGTGGAAATTTTTGTTTGACGACAGAAGGATTTTCACATGAATGTGATTCACGTCCATAATATAACTTTTCCGTTTATGCATTTTTTGGTATTCAAATAGAAGCAGGAGATGACGCTGTATTATTACACTGCATATGTTGGATTGTTTACAATTTTATTTATTTGTTTATAATTATAAACATTGTGAATGTTTTCTAGAATCAGTCACACATTTCTTATAGATTTCTTTTAAATTTTAACACTTCAGTAATCTTTCTAGATAAAAACTATTTCACCTTTTCAAAGTGTAAGTGAAAATTATAAAGATCCTCAAAATGAGTGATATAAGTAATTACAAGAAAGAGGCTTTTGCATCAAAAACTTACTTTTGTCTTTAATATTTGTTTATGCAAATGTTGATTATCATAATTGGTCAGTGTATAATTCTCTTGAAGTTTGAATGCCCATGGGTATCTGGTTTTTTTAATTTGTCAAAACTTTTTTCTGTTAACTTGTGTATGACTGGTTTAGTTATAAAATTAATTAATAAATTAATTAAAATTTAGTATAAAAATATCTAGAAGCAAACATCTTTCCTTTATTCTAATGGTAAAGTTCGTATGCCGAATTATAGTTTTGTTTGTGGTAACTTTTACAGTCGGTTGAAGTATCAATACAATTGTATTTAATCATTGCAAACCGACTTAGTACTCACTCAGGATATTCATTTATTAAGAACTGCACTCGACAAAATATAAAATCAAGATAATGATTCTGCACAGGTATCTTAGCCTTAAAAATTGATTAAAAGTAAATTTCTCTTTATCTTCTTACATTAAAATTTACGTCATAAGTTCGAAATTTGGCATAACGTATCAATGAGACAACATAGAAAAACTGCTGATAATTGTAGTTTGAATTTTGCTTATTTCAAATTGAATATTTAGCGGAATGGATATGGCGGCTATTCAAACTAAAGCAAAATCTTGAACTTTATACTTTTGGAGCTAAATAGATTTGTTGAACAGATTATGATCAGGATATGAAAATCAAGGGATACAAACAGTTCCATAAGCCTACGAGGGAAATTGTGGGAATTAATTTAAAATGAAATACTTCAATTCTTCGTTCACTATATTTTGACATTTCACAAGTTTGCAAGGTCCGTATAGTGACCTGTTTGTCATCACAATTAAGCACTAAGTGACATATTACTTGTTGGAATAGTTCTACATTATTGACGACTATGTTTCACTTTTTCAATTTATAATTTGATCCGTCTACTCAGCCATGTAATCTAATCTCTCATCTGGATTTTCAGAGGTCAAATTTGTATCTTCATATTGTTTGTATTGTGTCAATTGTGATGCCATTGTGTTAACAAGTGACTTTGCAAAAATGCGTGACTTGTTAAAGTAGCAACGTTATTTGCTTTAAAGTATGATGAATAATCGTTAACTTATTGATTGATTTTCCAGGCTAAACTATGTCCAGTTCTAATGGAATTTCATACGGAAGTCGTAAGTGATCATTTTGGAAATCATCGTATTGTAAAATATAGTCAGTTTTACAATCAATATCGATATGGCTTTTATGAAAGTGTACATGAAATTTTCCATTAACATTCATACAAAAGATTTTAAATAGTATTTGATATAATTCAGCATGTTTTTCATATATTTGTATATATCCTCTTATCGATTGATTGATTACCACATTCATAATCATGTTTGATCTTAAGCGTTATCTTTTACAATTTAGTATATTACATGTATCTTAGTTTTCAACAATGCATTTGACACTAGCAAATAAAAAACCCATATTTAATTTCGACGCAAATTAATAAAGTATAGTTCATGATGAAAGCATGGGTGTAGAACTTTGACACAGGTGTAAGACCTTGCCTTTTGATTATGCAATGGTTATAAACAATTAATTCTAATCCTCTATTCTTATTCACCTACCTACCTACCTACCTTCCGACCGACCTACAAACATACATTCGTACGTACGAATTCATTCATTTAATATTCAACATACGTATGTACATACAATTTCATGTTTTAATCTTTTTTCAGGGGAAATTGAGGAATATTGATATAGTGAGTATATTGAGACATAGAGCATATATCTGTAATACATTTTTGTCAAGTAATCCATAGCATCTTAGCTTTATTAAAGGGTTTCGATACTATGGATTGGCCCGTTTTTATTGACATTTTGACTGCCCCCTAGGGTCGCCGAGAGGCACTGTCTTCAGTTGAGGACACCGTGATCTATAAGAGCTGTTTCGAGATGGAATTCAGTTAACAACTCCAAAAAATATTTATATTTATACATTACTGTTGCCTTTAAGGAGATTGTGAGTTGAATATGTCGATTATTGGAAAAGCCACCAAACCCCGTCTTCCATCTCGCGACAACACTTTAAGACCAGAGTGCCTTGCAAAAGAAGTAAATTTCATTTTATCAAATAACGAGCCACAAAGTAAGCCAAGGAACTAATGCATCACGCACAAATAGTATCAGCATGTTCATATGTACAAACAAGCAGTGAAAATCTAGATAAGGTGGCGGCATATATATCGATGGTAGTGCCAAAGTATAGTTCCGAAGACTATGACATGATAGTATTCGCCCCGTAAACGAATAAAAACGGAAGAAAAAATCAAACTATGTCAATATTTTAAACAATAATACCTATACATGTATAGAAACAGAGAAAGCAACATTCTCAATAAATTAAAAAAAAAGAAAACAATGATTTTGTCTTTTGATGATTTGTACCATTTCATCATATACTCTTCTTTTGCGTCAATAGACGTTTTCTATTAA
>JACSZP010047074.1:0-13694 GCA_016161895.1 Pinna nobilis | reverse complement strand
GAGGAACTTAATTGTTTTAATCACAGTGCTCTAACAATTTGTATGATGCAGAGGCACGCCATGCCGTCGCTGAAGAATTGCCGCCGTCAGACCGAGTGGTTGTAGGTTCAAATGTTATCAGTTTCACCGGTTTCTCTTGATTTATTTAGGATAAGACTTACTGTCAAGATTCCGCATTCCTCAATGGCCAAAAGTTTCGTGAACAGGCAATAATTAGAAGACTCTTTAAAGTATGAGGTCTTGTAACCATATGCATAAAAGATGCATAAGAAATGGGACAATCAACATCAACACAAGAATTACAACAAGTATGTCTTGCACATAATAAAATTGAGAAAACAAGCAATATAATACAAGAAATGAACAATTTAAAATCTCACAGATATTTTGAGAAGTTAATATCATAGTACATGACTGAAAATCAAATAGTTCTTCATTCTATACAAAATACCTAGGTATGATATCCATGGTGACAGCACAGTGTAATCTCCTGTCCAGAATTGTTGACCTTCTAGCTGAGTCGACGCAATAGAAGACTTGAACCGATTAACAAAACTCCTCTCTACCAATCCACCACTGCCAAACTCGGAACAATTCTCCAGAGCTTGATGCCAGGGAACCTCGTTCTCGCAGTAGATAAGTTCGGAGGAATAGGCTGAAATTGCGATTGATTAGATACCTAAAATAATTCATAAATGTTTCATTACGGTTGATCGTTCTTTACACACTGATTTTGACTACGGATTACTCAGTTCACATCATCAAGATACAGAGCTTTCGGAGGGTGTCAACAGGTGTGGTTTACTCCTCCAAGGCACCTGATCCCTCCCCTGGCGTTTCAAGGGGTCCGTGTTTGCCCAACTTCTTATTCTGCATTCCTTAGAGTAATTATGAGATCGATCACTGTTCGTTACCTTGACCTTTTCATCTTCCTTGACACCAGATCCCATTCCTTTTTCAGCATCTTCTTATTTCTGTTTATAATTACCTTTTATGAATTTGTGATAACATACATTTTTAGAGCTCTTGTAGCTCCGTCATTAATGTGTTTGACGTCAGCTTACGGGGTCGTAGTTTGATTTTTCTGTCTATCGGAAAACCGAGGTCCCGTGTCAAAGTAGTTGTCGACATGTTAACATACTATTATTGCGCAATGGGAGAAAGTGCCGAACATAGGCCAATTTTGTCGTCCCTCTCCGATATGCGTTGACGTCTCCTTATAAGTGAAAGATTCTTGAGCGGGACGTTACACAAAACAACAACAACAACAACAAAATTTGTGATGTTGTATGTGGGAGTAAAAGCAATTAGAAGACAGAGAAAAATATCGCATAACAATCGTACCAAACTTTATATAAAAAGGAGTCGCAGCGATTATTTACCTGTATATAAAATACTTGAAATCCACAAAATCCTGAATAATATTTCACCAGAGCTGCCGCTCACCATCATGGCTGATATATTACGTGTAGTATATTAACTCTCATGTAGGTTCATTGTCACAAAGGACAAAAGGTGATAACATGCCATTGTTTATTTTATCAGGGATAAAATTTATCTATATTGTAGGAAAGTGGTATAATTATAAATAGTAGTTTATTTACATGGTCATTGTTATTGTAGCCGATATCTATGGCATTGTTCTATTTAAATAACTAATGCCGAGTAGTCTTTCGTCTGTGAGACTGTGGTCGGAACAATGGTCTGGTTTGCCGAAATGACCCGTCATTTGGTCGAATACTACCTGACGTGTTTTATACCGGTTGTTAGACCATTCTTTACACACTGATTCTGACTACAGATTACTCCGTTTAACTGATCAAGATATAGGGCTCACGGCGATGTAACCGGTTAACAGGGGATGCTTACTCCTCCTAGGCATCTGATCACATCTCTGTTGTGTCCAGGGATACGTGTTTGCCCAACACTTTGTTTATAGGAATATGAGGTCGATCACTTTTCGTAATCTTTACCTTTTCACAATATACGACTCCAGTAAACAAATATGGAGCTCTTGAAATTTATGGATGGGATAAGTTATTAATTTATTGAAATCCATATTATTTAGATGTTATTTTAGATGAATGTTAACTCCTCTTTCACTCATTAGGATTCTTCTTTGTTGTCTTACGTCATTTTCCATTCGGCGTTCTGTCCATCTTTTTCTATTTGGCGTCATACACGGTTGTTCGTCTTTTTCACTTCGCCGCTTTGTTGACAATTTTTCTACTTCAGCGCTCGGTCCGTTGCGTTGCTTCCGTGATATATCATCTCATCATGTCACTTGCTCATAGGGTTCGGTAATTCATTTCGAATCTTGTGTGTTTCTGGGGTATCCGAGGGAGTTCAACTATTTCCCTCCGTAACATTTATCACTTTGTCAATACTAATAATTTCATTCGTTAGATACAGTATAAAATAAATGGAAATTTCTTCTACGCTTTTCATTTCGTTCGTCTTCTTCTAGTCTTATGTTGATCGGAAGGTTGAATTGTTGTTCATGTCTTACTCGACAACCTTTAACTCATATGGGTCCCAAGTTCTGCCTAAGCTCGGCATTGACTACAGGAACGTTCTTTAAGGTGCCAATACCTACTGTGACACGAGACCTCGGTGTTTCACTGTCTCCTCCGTAATACAGAGACAGCTTGAACCTAGGTTGATGGTGCGAAAATTGGAGTTAGTTTCACTGCTAAAGGTCAGAGGTCACTCTCTGGGTATATGCAGGAACGGATTCTCACCAACTATGAATTATCTCCCCTTAAAATAACCTCATCATAAGACTGAAATAATTTCATTGTGGACGAGGATGTTTACCAAAACAATAACATCCAAAAATTCATTTCATACCTGCTGAAGACAAAGTTAGAAGTACACATTTAGTTGTTCGGGGGCAACTTTAAACTTCCATATCATCATTCTGAATCTGTTGACAAAGAATAGCCATGTAACGTCTCTAAGGAATACATTGTGTATTCACGAAAATATAACACAAGATTCGTTAAAGAACGCACAAGTGATAAAGGGATTAAAATTTTTTTATCATTGTTTAGCGTGAAAGTATAATACGTTTTCACCTTTGACCCAGGAAGCTAAGGGACCAGTCTCAGCAGCTGCGCAAATAGTTTTTCCCTGTCTTTCCAATGAAACGATAAAAAAGCGAAGCCACCCAACACAGTTTATGTCCGCAAGTTCATTATCCCTAACTGTAAGGTAGAGTACTCAGCAGGTGTCAACATTTCTTGAGCAAGGCTTGATGTCATTTTGACGTAATTTAACAGTGCTAAAATAGCAAAATCATATACAAATCAAAAGTAACCACCACCACAGAAATAACTAGAGCACAAAACTTAATCACAATAAACTAGTTTTCATATTTTTTCTGAATCCTTTATTCTGTGTGATTTTACACAACAATGCAATGTAGTACCCTGCATCAACATAGATGGATGAATGAATCACACACACACACATACACACACACACACACACACACACACACACACACACATATATATATATATATATATATATATATATATATATATATGCTCAGTGACTTCAAGAATGGTGGACCGTCGTGGCTTAGAGGTCAGAGTGTTCGACTTCGGATCGAGAGGTCCTGGGTTCAAGTCCAAGCCACGTCGCGGGTTTTCGTCCTTGTCTTTCAGATGATATAGTAAAAATCGAGGTCCCGTGTCATGTTGGCACGTTAAAGAATCATCCCTGCTCCACGATCAAAATTGTCGAACGTGGGTAAAACTTCTCGCCTTCCACCAGCACACGGTGACGTCTGCATATAACATTCTTGAACGGGACGTTAAACAACAATAGAACCAATTGCAACATATCACAAAAGATAAATAACCAATGCATTAATGAATGAATGAACACATAACGGAGCAAAGTCTTATCCGTTCATACATACTTTCGATATTCCAATGTAAAAATGACATATTCCGAGTAATAATTTGTTCAGAAAAACAAAATGCTTGGCGAATACGGACGTTCTTCAAAATCCAGAGGTGAGATCAGGTGTTAAGGATGCAGTAATGTGTTCCTGGTGACTTCCTCTGCATATGATTCATTTCATACGATGCACATACAAACATACGAATGGAATAAAGCTCTTTGATTGTTAACTACTAATCACATAGATATTCGTGTGTATTCGAAATCCTAATATTTACAAAATTGTAATTTTGATGGAGAAATTTCGAGTTAGCCCGAATATTCGATAAACGCCTCATACGCTGGTATGCGATATATGCTGATATAAGGTATATATGAGAACCGGAAGTATACATGAAGGAAAAAATAGAAAATATAAAAAGCATGGCCATAACGATAACCCGGGCTAACTCGAAAGTCTCTCTATTAATGCAAATTTCATATGATAAAATGAATCATTGGAATCAATAAAAAAAGCTTGCATTGTCAACTTATTCGATTTCATATACGTTTTCACAGGTAGCAATTTAACCTAAAAAAAATAAAAGGAAAAACATTTTCATACACGACACATATTTGTTTATATGGAAACATGAGTATTGTCTATCAGCGGCGGGCGGAGTTTCATCCTTGAAGTTCTAACTGAGCAGACCCTCTTTTATCGATCCTGTAACTAGGTATAAATTTCATTTCCTCCTCCACGTATTCGGGAGTTTTCAAGGTGGTGCCTTTTCTTCGCTTTCGCCTACAAAAAAGATATGTGTATTCCAATGATTTTAATTAATGCCCATCAAGCAATAAAGTACACACCCACAAAAACAGGCATACAAATGCATATAAACACATCCCCTTCAACGCATGCCTTCACACGCATAATTAAATTTACAGTTATACATATACACGTATGCGTATACGTATACCCTCCTACATACACCGACTTACACACAAACCTACAAACACACTAACGCATTCACAATTAGATATAAACACTTACATACATAAACACATTCACGTTGACGCACGATTTCACATGCATAACTACATTCACATTTTTACATGTACAGATATGCCCAAACACACACCTACCCCCTCCCCCTCCCCCCACCTACACACAACTACACACACTAACCTAAATACACAATCGCAAGCAAAAATATTTTAAACACTATTATATACTCGGACATGTTAGTGGAAATGGGGCGTAGGTGGGCATTAAACAGTGAAACTTGTATATAAAGACTTAAAAGTAAGGACACAATGAAACTTGTCTTTATAGGGAATTGTATTTGTACAGAGGTTGATTTGTACTCAAATTGTACTTTTAGTTATGAATAGCAAAAAACGAACTCAGTGACAAGGTGGTCATTATATTGAGTTTGTTGCTAAAACAGGATATACTGTAGTGTAATAAGATAGGTAAAAACGATTTCCATTTGAAAATTAAGCAACATTTAAAGCAGCACGTTTATGAATTCCTTGATTTTCTTACCCTTTTCTAGAGCATATCACAACTACAATGCAACACCAGGAGGCTATCAGCCCTGCACATACAATTATGCCAATTAGACCTGCAATATAATAAAAGCACTATGTCATGGCAATTTGTAATTAGGTATGGACTTGTATGATAGGGACGACTTTAAGAGAACGATAACATTGAGCAATATTTGCTAAAAATGAAACTGCGTCTATTGCAATTATATATACATGTACTATATAATCTAACATTAATTAAAAATAAAGACATTTCACGGTTATCTTACGTTCAAGATCGAGAATAAAAAGAAACAAAACCTAGGATCTGCTTCTATCTGGTTGCAGTAGGAAATTTCACATGAAATGGCACATACCTGACTGATACAGATCACTTCCCGGTGCCTGGCTTGATGTTGCGAGTTTTGTAAGTCTTCCGCAGAGCTGAGATAATGTAATATTAGTTACTGTATCGCCATCATCGTGGATAAACTCCATTTTTGCCGAGCTTGGATCTTTGCACAATGTTTCTGATAAGTGATCGTTAGGTTCTGCAATTGAAAAATATTAATTAGTACCAAACACACCGTATAGATGAAGAAGATGATTACGTCGAGAAACATAATGAGGAAGAGGAAAAGACCAATGATGATGATGATAATGATGATGTTTACGATGATTAAAGGAAGTATAGTCTACTATATCGTATTTAAGATTCTTGGAAACTTTGAAAGCAGAATTCGTTATTATTAAAGAGACACCTAGTTTCAGTTAACTCATCAAGAAAAAGTCACTCTGAATATCAAATCAATTAGCATTCATTAATATGATAATTCAGTAATTTAAGTATTACCAAACTGACAAATATACGGATGCAATCCAATCCTACATTTCTCCATGTTTGTATGAAGGGAGGAATCGTGGACGACGCCAGTCTGACACTCGTACAGAGAATATGGATCCACCTCTGTAAAATTAAAGAAAAAAATTCAGACCGAAACAATCCCATACGAAAATACGGATAGCTATTTATCTCTTACTCCTCTTTATTAAAAGTATTATTTTCTCCCTCTTTTGTAGCATGCCTCTGGGTATGACCTAAGGTAAAATATCATTGATGTTGAAATAATTGAAAAGTGGAAGACGCTACATTATTATGACTTCATAATCAAACCCTCGTTAAAGAGACATTTTTTTGAACAAAGAATCTGGCAGAAAAATTATTCGTAAATCGAAATTGGTGCCGCCGTCGCCGATTGCTCGGATGTTTGCCTTCTGATTGTAAGGTCCGGAGTTCGAGTCTGAACCACGCTTCCGTTGACTGTCCTAGTCTTTTAGATGAGACAGTAAAAACCGAGATCCCATGTCACAATAGGTATCGGCTCGTTATCGAATATATTACAACCCTTCCTGAAAAGGCGAATACGTTTGGCTTTTCTTCTTCACAAATCTTTTTTATTAAGTGTCGATTTACTCGATACGTAACTATAGCATTTGTGAATATGTGTTTTTACAATGGAATTCCTACTCCATGCGTAGAGTTGTAATTTGTATGATTAAATTGATATTAAAATTTTGTAACGATTGTTTACAGTCGTGTCTCATTAATTCGGACGCCAATAATTCGGATGCTTTAACCCCAGATAAAGTTTCCTGGGAACAGAATTTTTTATGACTTCTTGTTATTATAGAAATATTGTTTCAGTTATACGGGTGATCTATTTATCCGGACAATTTAGTTTTAAACGAGTACGTCCGGTTTCCGGAGGATCTGTAATACACAAGTGAGTTACTGTACCTTTCTGAGTAGTATATGGTCCAACTTCATACTTATAGAGTCCTACCCAGTACTGTTGTCCCTCTCCACTCGTGTTAAATGTATTACACAGATCGTCGCCGATCGCTCCTACTAAAAAGCTATCGACTTTGATGCATGCTTCTTCGGCTTTGAATCGGGACAGATTTTCACTAACATTCTGGCCATTTGCTGCAAAATGTATAACAATTTTATGCCTAGGGAATATGTAAAACAATAGAAGCTGCTATAGGCGAAACATTATACAGTCCATGCAGATATTATGCAATTGTTTATTTCAAATATATTTCAAAAAAGATCAACAAATCATTGAAGGAACGAAGATACGTTCGTTTTAAATATGTATTTAATACAAAACATGTACTTAGTTGATTAAGCAATGTTTTGGGAGTCGGACATATTAGGGCAAAGGGCATAATCAAACATAGTTTTTTAATTAATTTTACCTATCATCTTTTTGAAATAATAACTTTTAAACAACCTCTTCTGTGTTATTGTGTGTATACACAGTATTTATTTCCTTATGGTAGATAACGGAATTTAGTAAACAAATTTTAGTTGCCCCTGTCAAGAATGCATTGTATTGTATTGTTGTTTTAACGTCCCACTCAAGAATATTTCACTCNNTCTTTAACGTGCCAACGACTACTGTGACACGGGGCCTCTGTTTTTACTGTCTTATCCGAAAGAGGGGCGGCCAACCGCGAAGTGGCGCGGTGCGGACTCGAACACCGGATCTTTCGATTCGAAGTCGAACACGCTTACCACTCGGCCACGGAGGCCCTGTAATTTAGCCTCCTCAAGAGTATGGGATGGTTTCTGAAGTACGATCATGCATAGTGAGTAATGAACATCTGCGATGGATGTGCCATGCTGACAGAGGGGCACTGATCTCTTCCAGACTTCGTGGTTTTCAATGTGTTTTGTAAGGAGCATTTTCATTCCCGACTGTTTTTTAAGACATGTTGATTCGGGAACTGTTTGGTTGGTTCTCCTTTTTTCTTCTGATATGTAGGAACATCATAAAACAAATTTACTTACAACACACAGCAGGAAAAGTTCTGTCGCATGATTGTGCACGGAAAATCACAGGATCCGCTCCTTTACAGGAAGCAGTAGCACACCGAGAATCCATAGTGATGTCGTTCGTTGATCTTGAGACTGAAAGTTGGACAGAAATTGTCACACGCTTAAGGTTTCGTGACACACAGACACCCATGATAATGTAAATAAGTGGTAAAATCATTAAGCAACAATATAAACGATTATTACTCTTCCTTCTACAACAACATCTACAGTACTGCAATGAAATATCAACTAATCTACAACTTCTACTTCTTCTCAACGGCAACCAAGTCAGCCAATGCTACTACAGTTGCTGCTGTCCCTACTCGTACTTATCCTCTTCCTCCTCTTACAACCACTTCTTCTACTATCACCAAAATTAAAACATAAATAATAACAAGTAACTTTTGACACTTAATACTATAAAATTGATCCACAAAGGCATTACTATCTTATCTCCAAAGAGAGAAATAAAAAGGAAAATAAAAATTAAATCCACGTGTGCAAAGTTCGAAATAATTGATTGCTTGTATTTTTTCAATATACATGCACAAATGTAATCACATCATCGCATGCCTAAATTACATTGGTATTACAGGTTATGAAAAAGACACAAAGTCTTATAAATAAGATTAATTTAAAAAATTAATTTAAAAAAAAACAGGATAAAATCTTACAGTGCTTGTAGACACGGAAATAAGATAGGTCGATACAGGAGTCGCAAGGTTCGGAGCACCTGTCAGGCATCACTTTGGAATTTGGCAGTCTCTCCGCACACAGGCAGTTCCGACCCTGTAAACACAAATATACATACATTGACTGATTTTTTTATTTCTTGTTTATCTCATTCTAATGTTAATGTTTGACACTCTCATGCATACGGAAACGTCTCCAAACGTCGATGAAGGGCTTCACAGTTTGGTCTGTGTATGGCACGTGTCGCCATTGAGCTACAACGGATCTCTATGGTGATAACATATCAAAAGACAAGGGACTTTGATTCTGCAGGCAAATTTAAACGAACAGTGACCCCCTCGTTACTCAATCTGACCTTAAGTTCAAAGAAAAGACAAACATGTAAAAAGGAACAACCCTCGAGCATTTGGCGGAAGGCTCCCTGTAAGAGAAAGATTTTCGTGCGGGTAGTTAAACAACAATAACAACAACAACATCAATAACAAATTCATGGATATCAAATATGTTTTGCCTACCTTAACCGCAAAGTATCCATGAGAAACTTTGTCACACTCCATCATACAGTCTCCTACACGGTAAATATTTTCACCGGTAATCACTCTTTTGAACGAAGATTCGTCCGCATCAAAGCAACCTGAACATCATAAGAAATGTAGATACAATACATACTTAGTTCTTGAAATGCAGGCATCTATTACATGTAGTATATTTGAATAGCAGCTTCGAATAACTTTCTTCTTAGTTTATGCGCTATTGGTATCATTTTCTCTATGTAATCTTTCCCAGAACAAAAATCTACTCCATATGAATGAAAGATTTTTGAGTTGGACATAAAGCAAAGTTATTTATACTCAAGAACAATATATTTCAGGTACCGGCTGTGTCTCATTCGACTTTACAAATTGTTATTTGAATGTATGATATTATCATCATGCAATGTGGCATGTATACAGTCAAACCTGTTGCAAGAGATTGCCCAGAAAGGGAGCAAAAAGGGTCACATATGGCAGGTGGTCTGTCAAACCAGATGACTTATATCGGAAGACCATTTATCTAGGTCACCTAAGACAGGTAGTCCTTTAATATAGTGGGTCGCTAAGGCAAGTTAGATTATCACGCACTATTGTCGGTATATGCTTGTGAGGTCACAGATGTTGTTCTTTAGACCGAGGAATCGTTGGTTCATGTGTCTGCGGCGATGCAGAAGTCTTCACTTACCTGAGGATGAGGAAAAATCGAAGTCACGTGTCTAGAAATGGCTTTGCACCTTGAGGAAGAATAAGTTTTTAAAAAGGTAAGTAATTGTTCACCCTTGCCTCCAAAACCTGTCAGCCAACCAATCTTTTTTTTAGCAAATTGGTGAGTAAATTAGCCAACACAATGTACATAATGATACAAAATAAACTCTGGTATATGTTATGACATACAAAAGATAATATCGGTTTGCCGATACGACTTGTCATTAGGGCGAATGCTTTCTGACGTATTTCATACCGGTTGTTAGACCGTGTTTTACACAATGATTTTGACTACAGGTTACTCCGTTATCTGATTAAGACACAGTGCTCACAGCGGGCGTGACCGGTCAAAAGGGGATGCTTACTCCTCCTAGGCACCTGATCCCACCTCTGATGTATCCTGGGACCTGTCTTTGCCCAGCCTTCTATATGTCTTCTTTAAAGGAATCATGATATCGGTCACTGTTCGTTCCCATAGCTTTTTTATCAGAAAATTGGCAAAATCGGAGGCTTGATTTTTTTCTTAGCAAATTTTGTTCAAAGCCCTGTTATAATCGTTTTTAGAGTACTTTAGTATACCTTCATCAGATATCCAGCTGGTCAGCATCGTGTACATCCCAGTCCATATTATACTATTTTCCTTTAGGTATGGGATCAATGAGTCCGACAGATCTTTATCCACATGGTCAATATCCCATAATGTCCCATTATAACGATGTACACATGTCTCTAATGCCTTATTCCAAGTTTGAGGTCCCTCTTCATATTTCAAAACTGTAGCAGAATCTAAAATGGTAATGAGATAAAAAAAAATAAAAGATAAAGATATGAAGGGGTTAATTCAGATACTCCGGAAGGGAAAGCAACTCCTGCCCCACGTGCAAAAGTCATATACTCTTGAAACATTTGTTGAGAGAGAGAGAGAGAAAGAGAGATGGAGAGAGTACATCCTTGTTTACAAGAAACCATGCACGCAAGTATTCATGTATGCATATAAAATGTGTGCGCAACAGAAAAACAGGAATACGGTAGTAAAGATTTAAAGCATTAATGCAGGATCTTCAGTTACACAATATCAAACACACCTGTACATACATACACATGAACATGCACATTCTTGCATGAAACAACTTGCACTGATAAAGGTATATACTGATAATCATATGCAGAAGGATGTGAATAGAAAGTACATTTTTATTAAGAATTGCGAAATCCGTCGAGCATGTTTTTATATGTTAAAATTAACAATAGTTGTACTTCAGATGTACAGGTAAAAATTACGTTTCAGTCTACCTGTACATATCTGCCATACATTTTCTTAAGATAAACTTTAACAGAACAGGACAAGTCGATTGCCTACTCAATTATTTTGACGGTAGCAAACTTTGCTTGATAAAATCGATAAAATACGTGCTAGATCATCAGTTTTTTTCAAATCTAGAATTTTTATCGCTGGTCTTCAGATAATCCTCAATTTAGCCATGTGTCCGGTAGACAGTTTATAGAGCTACCTCTTTGCGACACACACAGGCACACATTTAGTACATAAACCGTCGCAGTATATTTATTAGTTTATAAAATCTTATGAAATCTTCTCGAGGCGAGTTAAGTAGCTCACCTTAGTATATATAATACGTGCATTTCAAACTAAATATCACGACGTTATATTCCAGAATTACAGTCATATTTATCCTAGGAGGACCACAGTAAATAGACATCTTATGATCACAAATTTCTTTTCAATAACATAAGTGACCTTAAAACATCACCCAGCGGTATGAAAACGTACAGTAAATACTCACGTGCACTTGAGAAAGAAATTGTTGAAAGGAAAACTAAAAGATGAATATTAGCGACATTCATTGTCACGTGACCGATAGCTTGTATTCTGTCTTTTCCGGAATTAATCTTCTGTTTCTGTTTGTAAGTCAGGACGTTCTACACGGGACGTCCTCTACCTATAAATTCCTGGTCGATAAGACGTTTGCATACTAAGTCTTTTGCGATATGTTATACTGATAACGGATGTAGACGGGTATCTTAAGGTGACCCAAAATGTCAGCTCTAGTAAAGGAAAGATATAAAATGACGTCATAAGTGATAAGAATATATTCACGTACCCAATTAAAAAAATGCCGCACAAAGTTCGTGATGTCATTCATCTATGTTTATGTACCTGTCATTTTATATTTTGAATACAGGTAGAATTTACTTCTCGTGTTATCCGGTTCAAATTTACTACTACAGTATATGGAATGAAAATTTCAATTTGTAGAAATAAATAATGGAAAGATATAGTATCCTTTGTTTAGCTAGCAAAATCAAAGTAAAGGTCAACATTTGTATATATAATTAATGATATGGGAAATAAACACATTCGAAGATCTGTATCAGCGCGCACTATCAGAAATCGACATTGTTTTGTTTACAAATTCATCAATGTACTACTAGACAGATAATACATTGAATTGAAATGTATACCTTTGTGTCACTAGATTGGATGTTAAGTAATGATCTATTTATTCAAGGAAGGTAAGCGATGATGACAGACGACAATTCCTCACCTGTGATACCTCCAAACAAATGGAATCTCCCTGCTCGCTGGTTTGCATCATTGTTGAACGTCTTTCTCAAGAATCTTTGACCTAAGCCTACACGTG
Source organism: Pinna nobilis (assembly GCA_016161895.1). NCBI lineage: Eukaryota > Metazoa > Mollusca > Bivalvia > Pterioida > Pinnidae > Pinna > Pinna nobilis. The sequence continues at coordinate 795 of JACSZP010047074.1, read as the reverse complement.
TATATCGCCAGTGAAAGGCAATAATATTGGCCTATGATCGGCGCTTTTAGAGCAGTAGCGGTTCTTATACTTGTCGGTACCTACTGCAACACGTGACATCAGCTTTTGCTGTCTCCTTCAAAATACAGGATTCGAACTCACGTCCTCACAATGAGATGGTGTACACTCTTACTACTAGGTCATGACGGTAACTCCACCCTGTCCGTCTGCCCGTCTGTTTGCAAGGCCAAACAGTTTTAGCACATACTTCTTTAACAGGAAAAGGGGTAGGGCCCGCATATTTCACACTTTTCAAATGTCAAATAGGTCTTATACCTTTTGACACAAAGATAAATGATTTAGTGACTTTGACCTTGGAATTTCACTCTGTGATATTTATTTGTTTAAGAAATGTTGTGAAAAGAATATTTGAATCTAAAGGGCAAGTTTCATTTTAACTTTACAGTAATTCAATGTGGTTATCAACGGAGTATGACTTCACTTCCTTGACAACTAAACCACCACTTGTCCTTGACAACTGAACAACCACTTGTCCATGACAACTGAACCACCACTTGTCCTTGACAACTGAACCACCACTTGTCCATGACAACTGAACCACCACTTGTCCATGACAACTGAACCACCACTTGTCCATGACAACTGAACAACCACTTGTCCATGACAACTGAACCACCACTTGTCCATGACAACTGAACCACCACTTGTCCATGACAACTGAACAACCACTTGTCCTTGACAACTGGACCACCACTTGTCCATGACAACTGAACCACCACTTGTCCATGACAACTG
>JACSZP010047071.1:0-14511 GCA_016161895.1 Pinna nobilis | reverse complement strand
CAAATAACCTTCATTGAAGGGAAACGCAGTTGATATGTAAATATTCTTGTATGTATAAGTTAAATGATAATGTATTAAGTAATAAAACCTTGAGAAACTCCAGTTCTCCAAGGCAATATTTCTCATTCACTATCAAATATTTAAGTTGACATTTAAATCTCAAGTCTTTCGTCATATTAGACTATCACAGAATATAAACAAATACCATAAGGTTCCCCAGGGTCCCCATGGCACAAACAATGTCATTAAAACAAAAACAAAAACATTATGCCCTTCAATTGAGGAATGTCTGGTTGCCTAATCTAATTTTTCGATAGTGTATATGTAATCACCATGCAAAAAAGTAAACTTGTTCATCAATGTTCGTTACTAAAAACAGTCAACATCGCTTATATCGATTCCATCAGGATCGGTAAAACAACTACGTTATATCAATAGTTCCTTGTTTCAGGTTTTACAGACTTTGAAGGTAAACGCATGGGACTCAAACTCAAAGATTGTGTTCTTTATAACCATAAATTCGGGTTTCCCGACTTTGCTCACGGATTTTCGAAGTTCACTGTACTGTTTAACTAATCTTTAAAATGCATTGCAGCACCAAAATGCTAAAGCTACCTTAAACATTTGATGTGTTGAAATGAAGTTTTCCTAATACCTTTCTGAAAAATATCACAATATTGGAATTACAACCATTGAAGGCAAAGCGTTTAAATATAACCAATGAGGACACCCCTGAAATATTCCATTGTTATATTGTGCATAATGTTTGAACACATTTAGCTCATCTGATCATTTGAGTAACGAATATGAACATATTTCATGTATTTGGTGTTCGATAACAAAGTAACCTATTCAGAAACCAATGCTATTTATCAAGTAAAATGTCAACAAATTAAACACTCAAAGGTTAAGAAAATGCTCAACAGAGTGTAAAACGCGGTAAACAGCAGGCCGATAAAAACCAAAGGTTTCTTAAACGAGATCAAGTGTTTATTTTAGAAGTCTATAGGGTAAATAAACTTCTGCCTTATTTGAGAAACAAATCTTCCCGAAAATATTTTTCCTGAGTCCTATACACGGTAACGTACTACAGCAGCTAAACTTGCCTTGAGAGACAAGCTGTCTTGAGAGACTACTTATCAAAAATACTTTTTGAAAAAGAAATTATAAGAATAAAACCTGTCATGAGATCACTTGTCTTGAAAGTCAAAATATGCCTGGCAAAAAGTGAGGTCTCTAAAGACTTGTCCCACTGTACTTTATTCAAAGGAGGTATAAGCACGTTGCAGGTCGGAAGCATGTCCTACTTTCGCTTATAAGTTATTACATATTCAGGATATGCTTGATAAGGGCTATATATAACGAATTCCCGGAAAATCCACGATTTGTCGCAAATAACTGAATCACATCTATTGACTTCCTCGTGCTGACAGGAATCAGAATTACATCCCTTTACAAAACATGGCGGACGATGTAGTGTATTTTGAGCACTCGTTAGTAGACATATCTTCCCTAGACACACTCGTACTAAAAACATCTTTTTCTCTTCTTTGTTTCTGTCGAATTTTGCGTCTGAAATTAAAAAAATATCCTTAAATGGATGATCACTGAAAATATTAGCATTCTATCTATTGAACCCTACTACAACTACAATAACAACAACAATTACTACTACTGCTGCTACTACTGATTATAAATATAACGAATACATAATAAAATAATAATAATAATAATAATGATAACAAAAATGAAGATAAAAGAACAAACTCGTCTTTGACAATATAACATTTACCCGTGTACTGGTCAGCCTTGGTTGAACTTTCAGCTAAGTACATCCCTTGTCCAAACATTCCTTTCTCACCTCCCATCCTCGAGTCTAGTCCTTGAGCAAGGATATGGTCGAAAGTCTCTGGTTTTGTTCCATGGAAAAGAAAATGTTCGTTCACCTCATGATACAGTTCACGTTTTAGAATATTATCGTCGTCTATAAAACTTGTCGTAGTTATCTGCCCTTGTGAGCCAGAAATGTCTTCCAGATTTTCAAATACCCCTATTTGTCCAGCTTTGTGGAATAGCCTTGCACGAGTATGTCCGTAGTTTTCATATAGATCTATGTTTTCCAATCTTTGAACTTCCGTCACTGTTATACTATCGTAACCAAGCTGAGCAAGGCCCGAGGCGTCCCTCCCACGTCCCACTTTAGCCGCCTCCCATGTGTTCATTATGAGCTCCTCCACAGCTGATTTGACCGAATCGTCGACTTTCAGAAGTTTATAGTAACCCTGGTCGTGGGTCTCACTTTTCCATTCCTAAATACATGTAAACGTTTTATGTTATTGTAGTTATAGTAGCAAACATTAATGAAATGCAAAGAATTTTGATAATACAACATTTTTTTGGCATAACACTTTTAAAATGTTATTCGAATACACAATATTAAACACCTATATCATATACCATAACGTGTAACTATTGCACTAACACATGTATGTTTCTTTAATGCTTTGCTTACGCTAATAAATACCAATGTAATCAAAACTCTATTTTCAAAATACATTTGTGTACATATACTCCATTTTCTATGACGCGTTGCACTATGTCTGTGGCCTTACTCCTCCGAATTATGGAAACCACTTTTCAACTATCAAGAAATCCATTTGACAAAAAGCAAATTCAGAGGATACTAGACGAACACGGACTTCTGTAAATCTTGAGAAGAATCAAAGGGGAACAAGCACTCAGTATTGCTTCGTCACACTACCATGAGACCGCAGTCAAATTCAAATTATATTAGTGAGGAAATTGATAAAAGAAAATTGCAGTTTGTACCTTTACAGATTTCTCTAACGTGTAGTGCATCCAATAAGATGGCGGGTTTATTTCTTTCGCATACATTTCCCTACAGAAACCCGTTGTCCCTCTAGGTGAAGTCGTCCCAGACGCACGAAGGTAGGCCATCACCTCTTGTTTGTAAGCCTATTCAAAATAAAAAGTTATATGACATATTCTTATGCTCCAGATAAATATTTATCACACCTTCATCTAGATTCGGGTAATCGTAATAGACGATGCATGTTAAGTGAAGGCATACTATGAGACCATTGTTGGTCACTTATATTAAATGCTTTGAAGATTTTATACATCATAAGCGAAACATGAATACAAACAGCTATAATATACCCTTGAAGCAAATAACTCGAAAGAATAACAGTGGTACAATTAATAGAATACATGTATGAATTATTCGTGTTTTTTTTCATTGGAAAAATAAATTTTTAGAGATTTTCCCCGTTGATTTTGGCTGAACGGCAACTCTCTTCATAGTCAGACAACCAAAAAATCGATCGGGTCTGGAAATTGACAACCAAAGTAAAAAAAAAATGTCGCCAAAATCGTTAATGACTATTTCCTGTTGGATGGAAAAGAAAGCAGTTTATACTACTAGGCCTAAAAGTTGTATGGCATAAATTCGGCATACCTTTCATACAGTTACCGAACCTCAATAGGTAAGACTAATGGTGCCACAAGATTCAGAATCGGTCACCATGGTCTTTTCAAAATTATGACGTTTTCGTCCTGATGATAACAATAAAGGTTATCAGTGATACATTCATTATAAGGTTAATTTCCGACGGATTTCGGGTGCATGGTAGGACTGTAGAAATCAACAAAGGTGCGTTGTACCTCAGAAACAAACCTAATGATATATTTTATTATGTAAATATTAGGCTGTTAAATATTCTCTATTCCGGAAACTCAATTTCCCGAGATTTGACATGATTATGGGATGCCATATGATTTCCTTTCATTTAATCGTAAAACATACCTGTGACATGCAGCAATATCATGTTATACATATTCGATGAATTGACCTAATCTTATGTTGTGGCTTTGACATTTACAAAGTACAATTGTACTTATGCATACATTCTACAATAAAGCCGATACAATGATCTGGGATTATCTTAGACTACATGGGATAGCGTCTTACATACCCCTCAACAATGAAAGGGATATAAATAGCTGTTTTCCTTTCTTGTTTTGAGAGAGAGAGAGAGAGAGAAAGAGAGAAAGAGAGAGAGAAGTGGAGATTCAACCTGCAACAATCGAGTTTTGTTAATCTCACAATTCCTAGCAAATCACTTTGATCTTACCTCTACCAGTTCCTTATGTCCTTCTCCGAACAACACTATCCGTATATCTGTTACTGCTTTGCTACCCTTTGCTTTGGTGTACAGTTCAATTGCCTTCCAGGTTCCTGAAGCACAGACTTTTGCCGGGTACTTGTGACGCTTAGAGCCAAGAGCAGGTATTGCAATAGATATTCTCTTCTTCTCGTCTGCGGTCGTCAGACATTTGTAGACCAAGTCGGTTAGAGCCTACAGGTTAGTAGAATTACAGTTATATATACATGTATATTTATATATATAAGTAAGTTTATTTGTGTTTTTAATGCATCTACCTATCTCATTATCTAACTACCAATTTATCTATCGATACCAGTCTGTTTTGTAATCTATCTATCGTCAAAAATTGTGAATCCTCTCTCCTATATGGGCCTGTTTGACAAGAAGAGATCAAATTCTAAAGCACTACAACGACATTTTTATATATCTGTAATGCGTTTGTGTGATCAATTATCCAGTGAATCATTTTAAAAATACAACAACAACAATGATATCATCATACAATGCGTGTAATCGTTATAAGTTTTTAGGTCGATCCAAATGTTACCTTTTCGGATGCTTCCTGTGCTAGCGTTTTGTAATCTTTTAAACAGACATGATAAATTCTTTTGCATTTCAGATTTCCAGCGCCCGTTAGCGCAATTTCCCCTTCCTTGAGACCTCTGGGATACTTTTTCTTGCATTCATCCTTTAAGCTCTTTCCTGCAGCTTGACTGATTTCCTTGGAGGGAATACCCTTTTCGAGGTCTATTTTTGTATTTGTACCGTTTACGATCACATCGACCTGAATTTAAAAATAATCTGACATATTTCCGAGGAACAGTTGCATCAGATTCTGAACATTTTTTTCATTATTAGTGTTATCAAGGGCAATAATTTTATACATGTATCATTTCTAGACCAATGCTGACCATAAGAACGTGGGTTCTAATCAGAAACACGCTGCGGTTGCCTGTCTCTTTCTTATGGATGAGACAGTAAAAACCGAGGTCCCGTGTCATAGAAGATGTTAGCACATTAAAGAACACTCCCTGGTCTACGGCCAACAGTGCCGAGTATAGGCAAAATCGTCGACCTACATCGGCACACGTTGATGTATATATATAAGTGAAAAACTCTTAATCAATACAGGTATCCAACAAATAAATTGAATTTAAGAATAAGCAAAATTAGATTTTTTTGGTCATATTTATCGGATGGATTTTAAAGACAATTTCATTTAAATTAAAATTTCAGAAATATTGATGAAAACACAGATCAAAAACCTATTTTTTTTTAAAGTAAGCGTATAAAGAATGTTATCCATTATTCAGATCTGAGCATACCTCCTCGTTTTGTAGTTTTCCAATTTTGACTTCGATACGAATTTTTCCAATATCCAAGGAACACACGCTTTGTGCTTTTTCTAAAATGAATAACGGAATATCTCCAGTATGCTTAGAATACATGTTATATCTCAATGAATATGACATTCGAATATATGAAATATTAAACGGTGTATTTTGTATGCGATAAAATATGCATTATGGATTGTATATTGTATATAAGCAACACTCCTTGACCGTTTAATAGAAAGAAAGAAATGTATGTAAGCTTATAGATGAAAAAGTAAAGTAATGAACCTCGATCGATTTCAACTCCTAATAGAAAAAAAAGATAAAAAGCGTGATAAACAAGTGTCCCTGGATAAACCAGATATGATATCAGGTGTGTAGGATGAGTAAGTATCTCCGGTCGACAGGTAACCGCAATGAGTGTCAAACAAGAGCTCTCGGATAAACCAGAAGTGGGATATGGAGCCTAGGACGAGTAGGCATCCCCTTTCGACGGGTTACACCCGTCAATCACATGTCATTGTGATGACATTGATTCAACGGCACATTGTGATGCCGTTCAATGTCAATTACACCTGTCACATCAATCAGATAAACAGAGTATTTTGTACGCGAATTCATTGTGTAAGAACGAACTGACAACTGGTACGAAACGCACAAGACAAGATCAATCCCAATGACAGGTCGTATCGACTCACCAGATCATTGGAGAGACCATGGCGAAATGTTGATCTTAAACGAGGCTATTGGGACCCCTGTAACGTCGAATTCCTTGTTAGTAGCCTGCATCGATTGAAGAAATATAGAAAATGAGTACTTACTCTCCTTTTCTTTTTCTTCCCAACTGCTAAGTTTCGTTTCAAATGCCTACAACAATACGATCGTATATTTGTGTGAGATCTATGAGGGTTTTTGCAAAATTGGACTGGATTTGACCAAATAAATGATAAAAACAAAAGAAAGAAGTTATGAGAGGGAAAACAATTCAAATAAAATAAACTCGTTCCTTATTTGAGTAAAAGTAAAGAAGTGCCATGGGATACTAGAAATTCTTAGAAACTTCTTAGAAAAAATAAACGTTGGAAATAAATTCAATCTCAAAAAGAATAACAAGTAAGAGCTTACCACCATATTTCATTAGGATAGAAAGAAAAAACTAATCAAATCGGCTAACTGTGGTTTAAAATACTATATTAAAAACCAGTCTCAACAAATTTTATAATATTCTAGAACCATTTATTTTTCTTTTAACGTTTTTACTTATCTTCACGTTAAAAAACCATACCTGCTTTACGGCCAACAGTGCCGAGCATTGACAAAATTCTGTAGCCCTTCAACGGCACACGGTGACGTCTCCATATGAGTGAAATATTCTTGAGTGGGACGGTAAACAACATTACCATACCATACCATACCATACCATACCAGACTTACCTTCAGTGATAACTTATCTTCATGATGAAGAACAAATCGCACATCAGCAATTGATGAACTAGGGTTAGAGTCTACATGCTGTTTTACTACATTCTGTACATTTTGTGCCACTTTGTCTCTTGGGAATCCCAAAAATCCAGTCCCCAGCCCCGGAATAGCAATCGATGTCAATTTTTGTTTATTAGTCTCATCCAGGCATTTCTTTAAGAAACCCATTTGGATCTGCAGAAAAATTAGAGAATTGATGAGGTTTACCTTACGTAGCTGAGGAAAGACATTGAGATTAGCTTTCATTAACAAGATAATGCTATCGAATCTGGGAATATTGAAACTGGAGGGAAATATGTTTTTCTTTCAAATTAACAGGATTTTCAAAATAACTGAGTTGAATAAGTAGTAAGAGAATTAACTGGGAAATTATTATCATTTTAAGTTAAACAGGATTTCAATATATCAGATATCAGTATAAGTGTGATCTATCGTAACTTAACTTCTTATTTAAAGATTCGACGTTCTTGATAAAAAATTTCATTTTTTAAACTGAAATGAAATAAAATGATGTCAAAAACAGAAACATCTTAGTGTTCACAGTTGCATGTAAACGTCGATCAATAAAGTGTAATTTTTCTCGGTGTCTGTATTAATGATATATCAATAGATAGCAGAGACAGAAAGATTGATAGACTTATACATATAGATAAATTTGCAAAGCCAATGTTCCGGTTGAAAAATAAACTAGATAATGACACAGATAAAGTTGACCTACTTATTTCAAATTTTGTTACTAATTAATTTGCACTGGATATTTACGAACTTTACCTTCTCGGAGTCCTTACTAACGTATTTTACCAGAGCGCCGTGGTAGATAAATTTACATTTAAGCTTCCCTGGGCCGGTAACGGCTAATTCCCCTTCCGATATCTCATTCGGGTATTTTTCTCTACATTCATTTTGTATTTCGTCTCCAGCCTCCTCCAATAATACCCTTGAAGCCGTGCCGTTTCTCAGGTTCAAGTCTTTTGAAGTGCTGTTTACTATAACTTCTGCCTGTAGGAAATCAGTTTCTATTTGCTTTGTGGACAAATATCACTAACAATTTTTGTTTGATGTATGAAATAAGATCGATAAGTTTATGCTATAGTCCAGAGTTCGAACAATACCTTAGCGATACAACGAGGAAGTCTTCAAGATAAAAAGATATTATATAGATAAGTACATGAATATCTGTATTATGTCACGGAAATTGGAGGCCCCTAAATCTTACTTCAAGAACTTTTCTCGGCACATTATAAGTCATTCGTCTTGTTTAAATGAAAATATGACCTGTCAATTGAAGCATGGACACCTTGAAATTGTATGTTCAACACAAAATCATCGTATTTAAGGCAATATCCCTTCAATTTATCAACAAGGTCCGGATAATGAAAAATAAACTTCCCGTCAATTTCTAGTTCTATTATCAATATTTTGATTATCAACATTAATTCTATATTGTTTTAGTTACAGACCTGCGTCTGTCGACAAACGACTCGAAAGCTTTCCTTCTGAGTATTACTTCATACCTACCATTTGTTAAGGGAGATAATAATTGAAATGAAATAATTTCTAAATCCAGTATATTAATTAGACATTTTCCAAACCTGTTCTTTTTGTATACTTCCGCTTACGACGGAGATAGTCACGCCATGATACAAAAATGTGGCTTTGGTTTCAGCGGGTCTAGTGTCTGTGGCAGCTTCAGTCCCAGTTGTCGTTTCTTGTTCAGCGTTGCTATGGTTACTGGCGTCTGAATGCTCATCATCTGAATCCGAGTCTATTCATAATGAGAATACATTTAATGGCCAGGAAAGTCTTTGAATCTTGAATAGAAGCTATTTAGCTCCCAAATCTCAGCAGTTTTAAAAGCAATTATAAATAGCTGTTCTCACAAAATCAAATTTGTTTATTCAACAAATAAAAAATTTACCTGATGATGATTACAAAATATTTACTCCAATCTCTTTGTTGTGTGTGTGTGTGTGTGTGTGTGTGTGTGTGTGTGTGTGTGTAAAGCTCTGTTCAAAATAGAAACGAAGCTTTGTTGTTTGTTTGTTTTTTGATTATTAATCTTCTACTCCCTAACAACTTTATTCCATCTTCCCGGTCTCTGATTCTAAGAATAATTGTACACTCACTTTGATGTCCCTGCTAGCAATCTACCGAATGAATATTCATCAGGTGAAATTTTGTCACATAAGGAAATACCTGATTTAATGTTTTCGTTTATTATATGACATAAATAATGCAACACTCTATTTTCATGACTCTTCATGGTATATGTACGGATGTAAAGATAAGCACATTATGTAAAGGTTACTATCACTGTCGTCGACCACTTGATAAAGGCCAAGGGGCCGAAAATTTGTGAAAATAAATTGTTGCATTATTTATTTCTACAAGGAAACTTCCCTCTGGAGGACATTGGATTATATTTTTATTATATGACAGTTATTGGCAGACTTACATACATACATACATACATACATACATGCATGCATACATGCATACATACATACACAAGCACATGCATACACACACACACACACATACATACACACACACATACATACATACATACATATCTATGGACCTGCATATCTAAAAGAAATCTTTCTAACGTTATCTTGAATTGTATATAAATCTAGATATATCGATCGATTTCTCGGCTACAAAATTCCTTTTACAACGTAGGAATATTAGATGGCAAAGAAAACTGACGAGCAGACATACCCTACCTTATGTAACCTGGCTTTGTTTGTAAAAACAAAGGTTACAGTTATGTATGATTCATATGAAAGTTGAAAAAATCTTTCTAACGTTATCTTGAATTGTATATAAATCTAGATATATCGATCGATTTCTCGGCTACAAAATTCCTTTTACAACGTAGGAATATTAGATGACAAAGAAAACTGACGAGCAGACATACCCTACCTTATGTAACCTGGCTTTGTTTGTAAAAACAAAGGTTACAGTTATGTATGATTCATATGAAAGTTGAAAATATCAATAATAATAATAATAATAATAATGATAATAATAATGATAATAATAATAATAATAATGATTATTATGATTATTATTATTATTATTATTATTATTATTTTTATTATAATAATATAGATAAGAAAAATAATAATAAGGATAATAATAAAAAAGAAAATAATAATAATAATAACAATAATAAGAATATTAATAATAATAATAAAAATAATTATAGTAATGATAGTAATGATAGTAATCATCATCATCATCATCCACCGTTAGTAATTGCACCCCTACACTAATGACAAAAATGTCTGTGCCTATAAACGAAAGGAGACGCCACAATTAAGTTGCATATGTGTTCTTTTAATTAACACAGACAATCGATATTCCCTCGCCCTACCCATGCATGTTTACGATCGTGTAGTTAATTTGCTTATTTTAATGTATTGAGACTTTCACTAGATCAGAAGAAGAATCTGAGAACATGTTGATATGAAGGAAACATAATTATATACCCTATAAGTTGGTAATTATAGGAATGATGCCGAGGTCTAATCAGTAGACATATGACTATACGGGACTTTATATGACTGAATGGCTGAATCTAATACAGTACAATATTTATACTCTAATACTCACCAAATGAATCCAGATACATGTATAATGAATCGTCTGAATCGGAATCGGAATCGGAATCCATCATGAAAACGAGACGTCAAAACGATTTGTTTTGGTTAAGTCTCCTGATCCCCTACATTCAGGCATATACCGGAAGTAAAATAGTGTATTGAGATAATCAAACTGCTAAAACGAAAGTAGAACGAGAATTATACCCTGTGTTAAAGGACAATCATGTGCAAACTTAAACTGTAATGTACTTCTTATAACATAAATCGAAACGACCTGATTTTGATCTGATAAAAGATTGGCAGTCAGTGAAATTTATATGCTTTGTTGGTAGTATTGCTGTTTAACGTCGTACTCAAGAATATTACGTCGCCGTGTATCCGTGAAATTTGACAATTTTTTACTATGCTCGGCATTTATGTAGACCAGGGAGGAATCTTTAACATGCGAACATCTATTCTGACACGGGGTCTCGGTTTTTATTGTCACAACTGGAAGACTGGGACAGGCAACCGTAGCGTGGCTCGGATTCTAACCCATGGCCTCACCAACAGAAGACGAACACGCTAACCACCACTCCACGACGGTCCCACATGCAGTCACAGTCAGTAAATTCGACTCGTAAATATAGATCAACATGTAAGGCCAAAATCACCTTTAAACTCACTAAAACTTATGACGTGTATCAAGAAATGCGTTTGAATACTTTAGATTCAATAGGTAATATTTTGATATTGAACTTTTGAAATTATTTGTATGTTTTGTTTACTTTATATAGCCAATTTTCAGCGGAAAATAACTAATGGGGCTATATGACTCTATATGCACAATGCCGAGTCATATTCAGAAAAAGAAAGGACAGTTTGTGTATCTAAAAGTATATCTCAGTTGTGTAGGCATTTGTAGGAAATATAATTAAAGATAAGGCGACATGTGACATAATGAACATGAACTGAAAAGAGAACTCGTGAACCTATGTAAATATGTATTATGTGCTTAGGACGTAAATGTATTTAAAATGTACATGTTATGTGTGTGTATATATGTGTGTGTGTGGGGAGGGGGGGGGGTCTGTTAATGATTGATTAACAAGATTTAGGGTCCAATATTCAACGAGGTACGACTGAATTCAGACATGAAAAGCCAAGGTTCAGCGTCATGGTAAATTTTCACAATTACTCTTACTTACAGAACAGAAGGCGTGAAAGGCTGAAACCCGTTATGGCTCATTGTTCGCTTCAGGACCTGAAGTCGTGCCAGTTCAATTGAAGTGTCTGCCTTTTCCGGTCAAGTTTCTTTTTGTTGCCATCAAATAATTTTTGACAGAATTATGCCCTTCGATCTCTGAAATTCGCTATAATGTAGATTTTGTCAATGGGGAGGGGTAGAACTTTTCAAAAACTTTCGTTTCCAAAAGTCTAGCTAGATATTTGTCTTTTCCTTTCGTGAACGTTTCGTATGAAAAATAACACTCATCACTATGCCCTAATCTTTCCCTCAAGTCTTGTTATTTATTTTCAGATATTTCTCTGTATTTTTTAATTTGATAAATCTTAATTTATAACTTATGTCCATTCGTCTTACAAATGCTGAAATAGTAAGGGAGTTAAGGCGCATCCTTGCTCTTTAGTCTGGCTCGTAATATTAATCAGCGCAGTAGAAATGGACAAACTTAGAATGTATGGCGGCTGGTTAAGAGATAATTTATTACAATAACGAAGTAAGGTAATCGATCTCGTAATTATTATAAGGAAGATAAATATGAAGAGCTGGGCAAGCAAGGACCCCTGGACACACCAGGGTTGGGACCAGGTGCCTAGGAGGAGCAAGCATTCCCTGTTGACAGGTCACACCCGCCGTGAGTCCTATATCTTGATCAGGTAAACGGAGTAATCCATGGTCAAAATCTGTGTGTAAAATCGGTATCGTGCAGTGATGACCAGGGTGTCATTTCCGACTCTTTGTGGCTTTGAAATCACTCCTATCACAATCAACTGTGATTTAATGTTGTTGTTGCGTTGTTGTTTGACGTCCCACTCAATAATATTTCACTTTATATGGAGACGTCACCGCAAGCCGGCGACAAATTTTGCCCAAACTCGGCACTGCTGGCCGTAGAGCAGGGATGATTCTTTAACGTGCCAACACCTACTGTAACACGGGACCTCGGTTTTTACTGTCTCATTCGAAAGACGGACGGCCAACCGCGGAGTGGCGCCTGCAGGAATCGAACCACGGTCCCCTCGGCTCGAAGTCGAACACGCTAACCATTCAGCCACGGAGGCCCGTGATTTAATGTTTTAGAGTTGCAGATGATGAGGGGTATTTTCTCCTTGTCGTATACCTAATACCGTCCCTTCTGTTCTCGTTTCAGACTATTACTTGATTAAACTTATTCACGACGTAAAACTTAATACACTGTACCATCAATGGCTGAAATATTGTTTGACTCCGAATTCGTAAAAAACAACATTAAATCAAAACTCGCAGATTATTCCAAAATATTCATGCATGATTTTTATCAAAGCATGTACTCCCGACGTCGCCCATCTGAACAGAAGAGTGAGATAAATTGAGATTGAATTATTATAACTTATGGGTTGCCTCTTTTCTTATTTACAATATATGGGAAGGAAAATAAGACACAGTTGTAAGCGGATATATGTTCATTTATTTAAAAGTAATCTATGTAAACAAATCTACTGGCGATATAAAATTCACAAATCACAAACGAAAACAGTAAGTGATATTTCTGTAAACAAATCATGAGACGGATTGAAAGTAACACTTGTATACAATTGAATCAAAAAAATATATCAAATCTGAAAAAAATATGTACAGTTGTATTTGGAAATAAATAGATTTGTAAATTCTAAAAATACATGTATATATTTTTGAAATATTAAGTAACATTATTACATATGTAATATCTCCTTGAGCTAAATATATACTGAAAGGAATGTTGTTGTTTTTGTTTTAAACATCTCACTCAAATATATTTCACTCATATCGAAGCATTACCAAATGTCCCCCATGTGTGTCAAATGAAATCCATCACTTATAGAAACAATAGTCTGGACAGATGTCATCGGGTATCATATGGTACATGAATGTTTTCCATCCACAGGGTCGTAAAGCAGGTTAGAATGTAGTTTGTTAAGAATTTTCTTAACAAATGGAACATTATAGATGACAACGGTATCCACAACTGTAATTGTCGTTAATTTGAGACCAGGGAAAATGCACCAAAGGCGATTGGGTCTAGGGGAACATATCCGAATAAGTTGTGTATAAACAAATAATCACAGACAAATAAAAAAGATGTATTAGAATTTATCAGTATGTTAAAAATAAAACGATTTTCTTCATTTCATATGAAAGATCAAGAACAAATTTAAATAAATTTGGCACTAAATGAAAGATCTGGTTATAATATAAAGTAAAAAAATGATTTTACGCACAAAATCAAATGGCAACGGATAAAAAAGCAGAAAAATGAAATTTTCAAAAAAAGGGATAATATCATGATTAAGGGAGTAAACTCAAACATTAAAAATATATGAAAAGTAAAGCTGCCAGAGATGTGTGATAGGGACTTCAAACAAGGATATTTGCTGCCTTTTGGGAAAGATCAATTTCATATTACTCTAATAAGCAGATGATGAATGGAGCAGAGAACACGTGTCAAAAATTTATTCTTCCGCCTCAAGAGATGAAGTTAATTTTTTTGTAGTATTATTGATTCTTTAACGCCAACACCTACTGTGATAGAGCATCTCCGTTTATTCTGTGTCACCCAAAAGACAGGGACATCCAACCATACCGTAGCTTGAGTTCAAACCCTGAATCCTTCAATTTTTTTTGTTTTGTTGTTGTTTAACGTCCCACTCAAGAATATTTCA
>JACSZP010047043.1:0-11617 GCA_016161895.1 Pinna nobilis | reverse complement strand
GGAATTGTAAAGGAATGCCAATAACCATTGTTGTTCAAAGTTTGGGTAGTATGATCACCTTGAGATTTTTAGGTCCAGAGTTAGACTCCGAGCCACGCAACTGTTGGCTGTCCCCCGTCTTTCTGAGGAGACAGTAAAAACCATGGTCCTGTGTCACAGTAGGTGTTGGCATGTTAAAGAACCCTCCCTACTCTAGGGCCATAAGTGTCAGCCATAGGCAAAATTTGTCACCCTTCATCCGCACACAGTGATGCTGCCATGTAAGTGAAAGATTCTGGAGAGGGACATTAAACAACAAACCAACCAAAGTTTGGATGATATTATTAATATTTGGTTATTACAAGATTAATTCCAATGTGAAATTGATACTTATAGTTGAGACATTACTGCGACTTAGATCTGTTAAAGTATCCTAACCAAACATTCATCTCTGAGCTTTAGTACAACAGCACTTAGTAACCCTGCCAATTGATTACAAAATAATGCTCAAAACAATTTCTTACAATTTCAAATGCAGACATTGAGAGAATTTTTTAACCCTCTAAAGGGAGTTGCAAAGACAAAATATTGGGACAGACGGAAGTACAGACTGGTGCAACAGTATGCCCACTGCCATTTTAAGGTGGGGCATAAAAAAGAGCACATAGACCCAATCTAAACAAGACTTAGTAATGTGCCATAAATGACTGTCCTTTTTTGCTATTTTTTCTTAAGTTGTACCAAAATGAAGTAAGGTAATTCTTAAAAAATTTCTAAAATCTTTTCATTTCTAAATTATCATTTTGTTTACATAAACAGCATTATTTCTCTCAGAGTAATTTTAAAAACTGCATAAGCCCTAGTTGTTCTTTACATCCATGTACATATGAAATATGTGAAGAAAAGTTACCCCCTAAAATTGTTCTATCATCACAAAATCATTACTTTTTGTAATGGACAATGACCACCTAAATTTCAAGAAATTTAACCCTTTCACAGGCAAAGTGACATATATACCATTAGTATGTTTGAGGAAAATGACAAAGTTATCTACGTACTACATTATATTTTATTACATAATTGATTCGCATTAGCCCACTCTATAAATGAGGTAGTGTCATAATTTAAGAAATTTGTTATGTCATGCATGTAAAAAAGTGATACAGCACAGTTTCAGGAGTACTATTGCATGGCTATGACATAGCCCTTTGTTGTATGACGTCAGTTAAAGCACCTCTGTTGGAAGCTGCGGATACAGTTGAGCGGCTATGAGGTTACGGCTATGAGGTAGCTCTCTGTTGACGTCAGCTACGCACATCGGTGTGAAACGGGTACAACAGTGAACACCTCCCTGTTGAAATACTAAGAAGGCTATCTTGTTGCAGCTGTTCGTATGTTTAATTATGTAATAAAACAAATATTTTATGGCTTTCTGTGCTCTAGTCCAGAAATTTCACCCAAGGTGCACTCGGCCTAACGGCCTCGTGCAATATAAAGTCTGTTGATTACCAGCACCTCAGGTGAAATTTCTGGACTAGAGCACAGAAAGCCATTAAAATTTAAATATTTGTATAATATATGACGTCATTTTATTAACTATTCTGCCAAAAATATAAAATAACTATGCATAGCACCTGCTAAAAGGGTTTAAAATATGAATTTAAAATCATTCAGTTTTATTTTTTTTTTTTTTTAATTTGTACATTTCGTGGGCATTTAAATTTTTGGTTGTATTTCTATATAACAAAAATATATCAGAAAGGACTATCATTTTTTGCACAGGACTATTTAACTCTCCATTTTTTCCCAAGGGCAACTACAAAAAAATGTAAAACGCTTCTATAATTTATGCATGACACACATGTCCATATTTTGATTTTGTATGAATTTCAAAATTCTGTAATCTATTTCGACATCTTGATGAATTTTTGAAGCTACAGTGACTATGAAATGGGCCTACCTTAAGACTAGTTCTTGAAAGCCATGTGTGCAGGCTTAGCCTACAGTTTAAAATGAACATTGGAAAGTATCGAAACACTATATGGCACTGTTTATGATAGTCCATGTGCTAAACTTCTCTGAACGATAGAAATTCAAACACAAACATAGTGAATTAATAGGCCCTGCAGAATATTTTAGGCTAGTCTTAGTACAGGTAAATGTGCAACTTGCATTCTTAAGAATGGCTCTTGGTTAGGTTCTTGATTTTAATTTTCACGCCTTGTGACCAAACGCGGCCAGGCACGCCTACTAAATTCAACACATTGAGAAATAAAATGTCATGAAGTGCAAATCCCATGTCCGCTATGCGTTTGCCGACAAACGACAAACAGGAAAACGCTACTATGACAACTAGGCGATGCATTATTCACGGTGTGCGGTTTATGTAGAACGCCGTCTTAGATGCTGTGTTAGCAATCATTGTGTTGTCGCAGCCACATGGTCTCTCGACAAACCTAACGAGATATAAATTACGGACTCATTAACACCGGAAATATAGTCCAGAATGACTGGCAAAGCAAAATTTCAATAAAAGAAACCACAAGATATGCGCTTTATATGGGGGAAGACTGTTTTTAATAACAAACGCCGGCTCGCACCGGCCATTTTGAATTCTCATAATCACCCGGACCATGTGCTCGCCGGAAGGTTACCGGTATCCACATTTCTGTAGATTTTGCAAAGAAGTTAAATCCTTAAGAATATTATATGCAGCTTGTAGACTTACCATGCAAGTTATCAATTGCTCTGTCGACGTTTGCTTGGTCGGGACAATCAACAAAAGCGTAGTTCCTTTTCTTAAGAATGTTACCGACCTCAATACCGTTCTCCTCAAACAAGCCACGCAGCGATTCTTCATCGACCGCCGGATCCAAGTTGCCTACATAAACCCTGAACATTGTCACTGACTCTGAAATATAAGATGCATAATTTTAGATGTTGCAACTGAAGAAAATTGGTCGATTGCATTAAAAAAATACCATAAAAATGCAAAGTACTATTTACCAGCGTGGAAAATGTTTATGGGTGTTCTGCGATTATAACAAGTGCGTAGTGATACGCTTTGGTCGAGTCGATTATTTTAGGGCGAGTAACGATAATTTGTCGCGGAGTTTCGTCCGGGGATTGAAGAAGTTATCAATGAAATATTATTGTATATCATAATTTTACATTGCTTAACGAAAATTCATATATTTTCCCACCGATTTTCCTCACGATACAAAAACAAAGGCTGTGTTAGGTCAAATAAGATAGATACACCCCTGCGGTCAATTTAGTATTTCCCATTGTTGTTCCACGTGGTCAACAGTCCCCAAATTTGTGAATTAATATGTCATGTATTCAACATACATTAACGTTATTCTTGTCAGTTAAACTCGACCAAAGATATCATTTTGACAGCTCGAGTTAATAAATTCTATTTTCAAAACAAAAAACCATGCACATTCCTAGGTCAAATTGTGTAGACGTCATTCACTTGCAGGCTACTATCGCCATCTCTGGAAACGTAGCCTACGCTCAGATCATCCATTTCCCGCCATTCCATTCAGAAATGTATTCGGTACTTGGGAAATGGACAATACAGGGAGAAGTTGTTCAGTATCAACGTTTTAAACTCTTTCAATTGTTAAATTATCCAAAATGATACACACACTCTATGACTAACCGCAGGGAGGACATTGTCTGTTTTAAATTAAAAGTTGAGTGACGGATTGAAATAAGTCGGGGACTCGTTTTCGATCACCTGTGATAGCATGATCAAAGGTTAGGCCTTACAAGAAGGACGTTCGCATTATAGATTATATTTTTTATTTTAAATAAAACTTTAATAGATAGGCCTACACCAAAAGAAGAATAATACAATTTATGATTATTTATGCTATTCTTACATCATTAATTTAGTTCTTTTGGTGATAAAGATTCATCTGAAAAAGGTATTTATTTCATCGATGAACGCATCTTTTCTAATGGGAGTGCTTTGGACCCCTAACGATGCAGGGGCAATGGAACCAGATTTAGGGGCAAAGAGAGATAACTCGAAGAAAAATAAAACGTGGGGATGCATCCACGACTCGAAATCGAACAAAACGAAAAGCTGGTCAGGTGTATCAAACTAAAAAGTCGTGTTTTATATATAAAATGCTTTGAAATTTTGAAATCGCGAAACTGGACCACATATAGGTATAAGTTAATGTCAGCACTAGTATATCTAAATGATATAATAAAGAGCATGCGCGGATCCAGGATTTTTTTTCAGTAAGGGGGAAGGGGGGTGTTCGATATTTTCCAGGGGGAGGGGTGGGGTGGTCCAACTTGTAAAAAGAAAAAAAAAACCTGTTCAAGTGAGAATTTAAACATAATTGGCCATTATTGCGCGAATGAAGAGTAGGAAGTTAGAAACTAGATCCACATGTTAATGTCATTTCTTTTTCCTTTTTTTATCCTTTTTTTTTTATAAAGTACGCTAGAAAATGCATAATTAAAAACATTTTGATATCTAATACAATACTTTATCAGTTCTAATGTGCTTGGTTTCCCTAAAGCAACTGTCACCAGTCCCCTCCAACGGGAGGTTTTCTCTGCGTCGTGGACGCTGCACAAACCCATGCGCGGATCCAGGATTTTTTCCATGGGGAGGGATCGATGTTTTCCAGAGGGGATCCAACTTGTAAAAATGGAATACCCAACCCTGTTGAAATGAGAATACATGTATATGCATAAATGACCAATATTGGTATATATTTTGCCAATCCGGGGGGTGGGGGGGGGGGAGGGGGAGACAAATAATTTAAAAGGCAGGGGTCTGGGTTACAGATGAATATTTTCTGTTGGAAATTCAAAGCTGACATGCATCTTCCAACTTGTTTTAAAATATTTTCCACCTAAATTCATTGAATTTGAAAATAATAGTGTGATATGTTCATATGAAATTGTTGTTAGTTATCAAAATTATTTTATTATCAAATTTGATCAACATTTTTTGTTTGTTTGTTTTTTATTATTTGTTTGTACAATGTATTTGTTTTGTTTGTTTGTTTGTTGGGGTTTTTTTTTTTGTCTTTTTTTTTCAAATATATTAGATCTACTTAGCTTCGATTTGGTAATATGTTTTAAACTTATGACTCCACGGTAGAGAGCTCGACTTCAGACCTTTTGGCCATGGGTTCGACCCTCGGCAGAGACGACTGGCTTTTTCCAGTACTTCTGGCGTTACAACAAAGTGCGACCACGTCCCGTGTTTCAGTACTTGTTGTTGTACTGTTGTTTAACGTCCCACTCAAGAATATGTCACTTATAAGGGAGACGACACCGTACGCCGGTGAAGGACGACATATTTTGCCTATGCTCGGCACAAATGACCGTGGAGCAGGGAGGGCTTTTTAACGTGTCAACTGCTGTGACACGGGGCCTCGGTTTATACTGTCTCATCTGAAAGACAGGGACAGCTAACCGTACCATGGCTCGGGCTCGAACTCTGGACGATTCGGTTCGAGGTCGAACACGCTAACCAGCTAGGCCACAGCGGCCCCTGTTTCAGTAGTTGTAAGCATGTTTATTAAGATTCCCCATTTCTTTATGGTCCAAAGTGCTGAACACACACTAATTCACAGAAGTTGGAGGTAGTGATGTCTGGATGTGAATTTTAAAAAATATTGAGAGGGGCATGCCCGGATCCAGAATTGGTGTCGAGACCGAGTGGTTAGCTTGTTCGACTTGGAATCGAAGGGTCCGGGATTCGAATCCGCGCAGCGCCACGCTGCGGTGGACCGTCCCTATTCTTCGGATGAGACCGAGGTCCCGTATCACAGTACGTGTTGGCACGTTAAAAAACCCTCCCTGCCCTACGGCCATAAATGCTGAGCATAGACAAAATTTGTTGCCCTTCACCGGCACACGGTGACGTCCCCGTATGAGTGAAATATTCTTGAGTGGGACGTTAAACAACATACAACACCAATTATCCTGCAGCGGGACCGGTGTTTCACAAACACATCACGTAATTTCGTAATAAAGCAAGCTGATCTTAGAAATAAAAACATATTTTTGCATGTATACTTCTCTTCATTTGCTTTAATTTTTGTAAATATCGAAGCTTTTTAACATAGAACCCTAGGATTTCACACCCATTATTTAATGCACGATTGACCCATTAATTCAAAACACGATTGACACTGAAATGCAAACACGATTGACACATTATTTCAATGCCCAATAATAAACCTATTTATTCATTACACGATGGCATTTCCTCAATGCAACATTGACACATTAATTCAATATACTATTGACGCATTGGTCCAATGCACGATTGATTTATTAAATCAATGTACGATTGATGCATTTATTCAAAACACGATTGGCACATCAATTCAATGCACAATTGACACTTAATTAATTCAATACACGATTGACACATTCATTTAATAATCGACTGACGCATTAATTCAATAAAAGATTGACGCATTAACTCTTTGCACAACTGGCACATTAATTCAATGCACGGTTAACACATTGATTCAATGCACGATTGATTTTTTTAAATAAATAAAAGATTGACACATTTCTTTAATGAATTAATGATACAGTAACTCTATGTACGATTGACACATAAATTAAAGGCACGATTGACGCATTAATTCAATACCCGATTGACGCATTAATTCAATGCAAGATTGACACATTAATTCACTGCGCGATTGACACATTCCTTTAATACTAGATTGACGCATTAATTCAACCAAAGATTGACGCATTAATTCAACCAAAGATTGACGCATTAATTCAATGCTATGGACGCATTGATTCATTGAACGATTGACATGTATTAAGTGCACGATTGTCTCATTAATTCAATGCACTATTGGCACATTGATTCAATAAAAGATTGACCCATTGATTAAATGCACGATTGACACATTGATTCAATGCATGATTGATGCATTGATTCAGTACACGATTGACGCACTGAAACATTGCACGATTGACAAATTGATTCAACGCACGATTGATACATTGATTTAGTACATGATTGATGCATTGATTCAGTACACGATTGATGCATTGATTTAGTACACGATTGATGCATTGATTCAGTACACGATTGATGCATTGATTCAGTACACGATTGATGCATTGATTCAGTACACGATTGATGCATTGATTCAGAACACGATTGATTCAGTACACGATTGATGCATTGATTTAGTACACGATTGATGCATTGATTCAGTACACGATTGATACATTGACTCAGAACACGATTGATACATTGACTCAGTACACGATTGAAACATTGATTCAGTACACGATTGAAACATTGATTCAGAACACGAATGATACATTGACTCAGTACACGATTGAAACATTGATTCAGTACACATTGATGCATTGATTCAGTACACGATTGATGCATTGATTCAGTACACGATTGATGCATTGATTCAGTACTATATTGATACATTGATTCAGTACACGATTGATACATTGGTTCAGTACACGATTGATGCATTGAGTCAAAGCATGATCGACGTATTGATACAATGTACGCTTGAAGCATACGAGTATTAAATGTACATGTATTATTTTTCAAAATATGATCAACATTTTTGAATTTCTTTTGAATTTCGTCGTGCAATATTGCTTTTCTACCTTATTCAAAATTTGCCTTTGTGCTCAATGGTTGTCATTTTAACATGCATTAAGAAAAATCCCAAAGGGAAGGAGCAAAGTGGCCACACGTGACAGATGGTTTCTTCATTCGGGTGATTTGGACAAGGAAAAGGCCATTTCTGGAACCATGCATTCGGTCATACAAGACAGACAGTCATTTTGTTCTGTGGGCCGCTAAGGCAGGTTAAATTGAGACAGAAAAAAAACTTACTTTTCAGTGTAAGGCCAATATTTTCTCGAAGATATTACATGTATTTTATCAGTGTAGCGATAAATCAGAAATAAAATGAAAACGGTAAGGTTATCAAAATCTGAGGACTTTATTGGTCGTATTGTTTTACTATTATCATAAATAGTAATGTTCAGTTTATAAATAAAACAGGGAACGTGTCATTTCCATTTGTTTTTATACAAAAGTATTGTCTATAAAACTACACAAACAACATTATAACACTCAAAATACATTGACAGAAAATCTGTTTCTCGAAATAACCACTAAAGCTGCCTAAGGCTAGGTCGTTTAAGGATTTGAGTTTTTGAAAAACCTTCTGGAATACAATATGAAATCCGATAGCACGCGGAGCTCTTCTTTCACGTGGTTCTTAAGAAGAAGTCGAAAATGTTCAAAGTTTACAGACAGACGGACGGACCACGGACAAAATGTGATCAGAAAAGCTCACTTGAAACCTTCGGTTCAAGTGGGCTAAAAAAAAGAAGAGTAACACGGATCCCACTATAAACTTGGGGTGAGCTTAGGGTGTAACTGTCTCCACTCGCGGATTTGATTGTAGTTATGAATACAGCTTCATTATCATCATCTTTGTTGTCAAACACTGTTGGTCTTATTAAAATGCTTGAACCGAAAATCAGTTTATTTCACAAAGCCACGCTTTAAATACGGTATCACTTTATAATTTCTTCACGTGCACGCTGATGCAAAATTACGAAAATACTATATTTGCATACCGGCACTCTATGTACCAGGACTGAACACCATAGAACATAAAGAATTAACTTAAGTCTGAGAATTTTCTCAATTCAAGCGAATATTGAATTCTGATTGCACGAAAAGCTTAAGTTGTGAAAATTCTCAGACTTAAGTAAATTCTGAAGTTATATGGTGCCAACTTTAGCGTTTGCTTCCAGAAGGTCAAGGTCAAATATTCTCTAGACACGTGTTTGGAAACTTAATTCTATCATACTGATGACCCAGAGCTCATTACTCAATTGTACTCGATTTGTCACGGAAACAATTACTTATTTTGTAGATACTGTAGGTTGTAATGAGCTGATGGATGACATGTCAGATGAAATATTACAATGTCAACGTGATGCCGGAAACGGGAATGTGTGCACGTGTTATGCCTTGTGCAATGGTCGCAATGACCCAACATGCCCAGAAAACGATTTTCAGATTTTCACTGTCTCATCCGATAGAACCAACACGTGTAACAACGTACACATGTATGGTATGGGTATGGTATGGTATTGTTGTTTAACGTCCCACTCAAGAATATTTCACTTATATGGAGACGTCACCGTGTGCCGGTGAAGGGCTAGAAATGTTGCCGGTGTAACATTAAAAAGTGACCCCCGTTGAAAATTGACCCCAGGGTCATTTTTCAACGATTTGAGGGTCGATTTTCAACGTTAAAAAATGACCCTGTCCGTTAATTAATGACCCTACCCACGCGTGAAAAAGTGACCCTCGCGTGAAAAAGTGACCCTCGTTGAAAATTGATCCACTATGGTGGGTCATATTTTAACGTTGAGAAATAACCCTTTTTGGTCAAAGTGCACCTGTACTATCAATATTTCACTAATGTTGTGTACGTCCTGTTTACGTACGGGTCAAAATTTAATGTTGAAAAATGACCTCAAATGTAGAATATAATCTAAATCTCGATCCACGTATAGCCCAATAGAGCCTGAACCTGGAAAGGGGGGGGGGGCATTTTAACGTCAATAAATTAATAACCTCGTATGAAATAAGTTTCATATTCAGATCTATAGAATAGAATGTCTATTCGATATAAAGTAACAAATTTGAAAACTTGTCAGTAGAGGGTCTAATTTTAACTTTCAGAAACGATCCCGCGTCGAGAAAATTTCCTTTTAATACATATATCAAAGTGCACTGTCATTTCAAAGCATGAAATATTTTACAGACACAGTCCAAAGACAAATTTCAGTATTGATACAGACCAATAATAATAGCCTTAGTCCTACTTATACATTTATATTATATTTAATATATACTAATTTATATATTACATGTATATTGATTTATTTATTTTCTATCAACGCGTATTTTCCGTGTCTAATTTCTCTTCAGACCTGAAGTAATGATGTCATTAAGCTCACTGTTGGATCCAAGTGGATCGTGGGTTCAGTTGCACCCCCCCCCCCCCTCCACCCCCTTTAGCCGGACCAAAAGATAATGAAAATGGATTGAGAGAGAGAGTTTAAAAATTTGAGGTAGAATAAACCCCTGACCGACCTCTAGCCATCATCATTTGATCCAATAAAGGAATAAGTCGGGGAGAGTGTGTGTGTGTGTGTGGAATGGCAGGGTGGGGGCGGAGGAGAACGTATTTTTGAAAAATAATATTTCTGCATACATACTACTATACCTGGTCATATAAAAATTATTAGTCTGGGCATGGAAGGAATATTCTCGCTAACTTCATTTTATAACATACAATGTATCACACATATAATCACAAGTTGGACGAATCGGTGCTGAACTTTCCATAATTTTCCGACTCACTTCGCTCGCCGAATTCTTTAATCAACTTATTTCATATCTTTAAAATTATAGATTATTTGATATCTAAAAAAATTTCGAACCGTTTCGCTCGCCAGAGTACATGCCTGTAAATCGTTTGGATCTAATTAGTCTCTACATGTATGCGTTCACTTCAAATGATGTGCAAACAGGTAGTCTTTAACAAGGAAAAACATTTCTTGATGGAAATACATGTACAATGTAAACACAACATGCCCCCTTTCTATCTTTTTCTGGGGGTACATTTTACAAAATACCCTTAGAAACAAAATTTCAGTCTTCAACACCCCCCTTTGAAAAATTCCTAGATCCACCTACATGTATATTCCCGGTGGCATTAGATTGAAGGGGAGGGGATTGGAGGTAGAAATATCGACCCATTTGTCTATCCAACTTCATAGAAACCTCGATTTCCAAAGTTGGAAATTAATTGAAAAAGTCGTTGAAAATTGACCCCATGGGTGATCAAAATTTAACGGGTGGGTCAATTTTCAACAATAAATTTTGGGAAAAAAGTAGTTGAAAATTGACCCTGGGTCATTTTTCAACATGAAAAATTGACCCAGGGTAATTTTTCAACATTAAACATTGACCCTGGGGTCAATTTTCAACGGGGGTCACTTTTTAATGTTACACCGGCACTGCTGACCGTAGAGCAGGGAGGGTTCTTTAACGTGCCAACACCTACTGTGACACGGGACCTCGGTTTTTACTGTCTCATCAGAAAGACAGGGACGGCCAACCGCGGAGTGGCGCTTCGGGAATCGAACCCCGGACCACTCGGCTCGAAGTCGAACACGCTAACCATTCGGCCACGGAGGCCCCAGTAACGTAAGTAAAATTGGAGAAGTACCAAAATGTATTCGAAAATCCTAGTCCTAAAAATATGACAAGTCAAGAATCGTGACGGTTTCAACGTGGGGGAACAATTGCAAATCCCTAACGGGAGGGGACCAGGTGTCCGGAAGGTATCAGCGTTGGCATACCACACCCGGATTGTCATAACCGAAATTAAAATAGCTGCCATTTTCATGGACTGACACGTATCAAAATTTAATCTTTTCTTATATTGTTGCAGATGAGCGCTAATGGCATCTTCAAATATGTAAATATGGTTTTATTTTAGGGGGATATTTACAAATTCAGACTGATTATATGATTTTATTTTTGCACCTGGAA
>JACSZP010047032.1:0-12061 GCA_016161895.1 Pinna nobilis | reverse complement strand
TAATACCAATGTTTCCAAAAAACTGTCTGGAGATGTTTGAAAAAAAAATGAATACAGACGATGGGTTTGCAAGAAAAAAATCTGTATCCTGTGAATACCATCAACCGGTGCTGGGGAAAACGCGACTGCCATTATCATGCGAATACTTTTGTCCATGGTCTGTAAATGTATGTTTTCAAGGAATGACTTTTTCCTATATACAAGTAAATCACCTGAATTAAGAGACCTCCCGTCATATGTGACCCCTTTTTATCCTACCCTTGGACAGTCTCTTAAAAGTTGATTAGATTTTACAACATACAGTCTAACCTGTCTTAGCAACCCACTGAATTAAAGGAAAACCTGTCTTATGTGACCTTAACCTATGGTCCCCAAAACAGTTTTTTCCTGTATAAATAACCTGAATTAAGAGACCACCTGTCATAGATGGCCCTATTTGCTCCTTCCCTTGGACGGTCTCTTAAAACAGGTTTGACTGTAGTCTAAACTAGGTAAATATTAGGTATATTGGTTGGTGGAAAGTTGTTGTTGTTTTGTTGTTTAACATTCCAGTAAAAAGATCTTTTACTTTTATGGAAACATCACCATATTCTGATAAAGGGCTACAAATTTGGCCTCTATGCTTGCCACTTATGACCTTTGAGAGGTGATGGTTTTTTTACATGCCAATACCTACTTTAATACGGAATCTTGGTATTTGCTGTCTCATCAGAAGGACAGGGAAAACATAATACTTCAACTGAGCATTCTCAAACCCATGACCTCACAATTTGAATGCAAATATGCTATTACAGAGCTCTCTGCTAATTTAATGAAAAGTAGACACAACTTTGCAAATATTATTTTCATTTGATTCTTTATATGATTTGGCCAGTAAAATTTGATCTCAGATTGGGTGAAAATAAGTCTTCTCATAATAGCACATTTTGGCAGGACTCATTTTAAGTCAGTGACCCCTGAAACTTCAAAATAAATTCTTCCAGTCGATGTTTTGGGCCAATCCAAATATTTCTTTAGGATGAATGAGCTAATACACCTTGTTGTGTCAAACTGCTACAGAAGTTTGTATTTCTATCCTAAAGAGGACTCTGTTTAAACACATTTCTTATTTCTTTGAAACAATCAGGAACTGCTGGAGAAAGCCCTACAGGGGACACTACGGCAACAAGACATGAGTAGGGATAACCCCAGAGACCTAGACAAACTCATACAACAGCAACGAACCATAGAAAAGGAACTCTCTAGGGTCATGCACCTGTTGGCACAGTCATCAAAGGTAATCATTTAATTACAATCTACTCTCATTATACTGCCTCCTTTTATTTATTTTTTCCAAAATATGGCGTTATAACGAATATGGCGGTAGGTGGAGTTTGCACTCACTAAAGATATCGGCTGAAAATTATCGTTATCAGGTTATGGATTTTTTATTTCACTTGATGGTTAACTTGAATTCTCGGAAAACTTCATAAATATTACGGTATATGTATTAGTTGTCAGAACTAGGAAAAAAGTAAACATGTATCTCAAATGATCAACCAAGTTTAGTAGCAAGTCCGATCTAATCTGTGTTCAATGGCGATACTATCGAGTGAAGCTCAATGGGTTTATTAAGATTTGATTTGAAAATACAGTGGCGGATGGCAGTATGCGAATATGGCGGTTTAACGGGGGTTATTAATAGTTGGAAATCCGTTCTTAACAAATTTATGGCGATGTGCGAATACAGCGATTTATCGGGTGGCGGTAAATCGAGAGTGGACTGTATTCTTAAGTGTTAACCACGAATATGAATTATTCAAAGTTTTTGCCTCTTTTTTCTACTTTTCATGCAAAGTTATGTTTGAAATTGAGTAGTGTATTCAGAAATCTTCTACTTTATGAAGAATAAACCAGGGAAAATTCAAATGTTCAACTGTCATGCTGTAGACATTGAAGTGTTCTATTCTAAGTTTTAATCTTTTTCCATGGTTCAGGAATCCATAGGCCAATATTAAAATGGCTGAATCTTTTAATATTTAACTTTTAAAACCTAATGATATCATTGATATATTTTCCTAAATGCTGTGCCTGCAATGGGTTGATAAGAAAAATGTCATTGTTTAGTAGATTCATTTGGTAAACACAATTTTGCATGACTACTACATTCTTCAGTGAATAATATCAATACGGCTGTAGCAATGCTTTGAGGTTTCAGTCCTTTTATTATGTTGAATGGAGCTTAGTTATGTCTGGAAGCTATAAATGTACTTTTGCAACTTGGTGCTCATGCAAAATTATGTGAAATTAGAATTTACATGCAGTACCAGTGGCTGTAAAAAGCGAGGTCCCGTGTCACAGTAGGTACAATGTATTGGCATGTTAAAGAACCCTCCCTGCTCTATGGCCATAAGTGCCGAGCATAGGCAAAATTTGGTCGCCCATCACCGGCACACGGTGACGTCTCCATATGAGTGATATATTCTTGAGTGGGACGTTAAACAACAATCCAACAACAACAACATACATGGAGTACCAGTGAAAGTCTATTTGTATCCTAATCAAAATTCTTTTACTTTTGCTACAGGAACTAGAGGCGACGACAGCAGAAAATAATAGAGTCGAACATGAGGTGGCACTTCTAAGGTCAAAAGTTCAAGGTGACCTGAACAGAAGTAAAAGTGCTCCCACACTTGTAAGTCATTTAAGATTAATACAAAATCCAATCGAAGTATCTTTGCCAAAATGTTTAATTCTGCTAAAGTGAAAAATAACTTCTGTCAATAATGAGAACCAAAGTATTTATAGAAATTCATACCTATTAGTTATATATACTATATACAGTGGAGCCTCATTAATCCGGACACCTTCGTTCCCAAGTAAATTGTCCGGATAAATGAAACATCCGGATTACTGAAACATACATATCATATTGTACAATTTGAACATTTTGCTCCCTAGAAAATCGTCCGGAAGGTGAAGCATCCGGATTATTGGCGTCCGCTTTAATGAGGCTCAACTGTATAGGGCCTGTTATGTTCTAGCGTAAGACTGAGGGCTTTCTTGGCTCCATGGTTAGCATGTTTGCCTTCTGATTGTGAGGTTGTGGATTTGAACCCCCACTGTAGACTTAGCTGGCTTTTGTTGTCCTTTGGATGAGCCCGTCAAAATTGAGGTTCAATGTAAAACTGGGTGTCGGCACATTAAAGAACACTCAATGTGCAATGGCCACAAGTACCAAGCACAGGCAAAATTGTATAGCTTATCAGTGGTATTGGTGACGTCTCCATAGAAACCAAAGATTCTTGAGCTGGACGGTAAACAAGAATACAACCCACCTAGCCTAATCTAAGACTGACCGTGCAGTGCACAAATTATACATACTACATGTATGCCTCTTACTCAACCTCAAATAAATACATACAGTAATTTGTGAAATTTAGTGTTTGAATTTTGTTTAGAACGAAAATTGAATTTTTTGAAATTTTGTTTGTAGTCGGATGAAAACTATAGAAATAAAATGAAAATGGAAAAAGATTTAGCCAGGGTTCAAAACATAATGGCCGGTCTTAATCAACAAGGAGCGCAGCTGTCGGCAGCCATGAAGAAGTTACGAAGGTCATCCTCCGGAGGCAACCTGGACAAATCGTTCGAGGAAGAATACGAAGGTAAGAGGCTTTATTTTCTAGAGGAGTTATTTAATCAACGCAAAGAGTAATGTAATGCTTTATGACATGAAAAGATAAACCCATGTATGCCTTTTCCCATTAGGCCTCACACTGGAGGGTGACATGAGTGACAAAGTAGCCATACATTATGTCAAGTAGCCCTTCATCTAACTTCGTCTGAAGTTTCTAGCTATATGTGAGAGGTCCCCTCTAAATGTGAAAATTCTCTAGCTACTGGAGGGAAAAATTAAGTCTCTCTCCGTTTGGGACTCGGCTTGAGGCCTACCCAGATGGTTTTCTTCCTCACAATTGCATATCTATGAAAGCCATTACAACATCATGGTTGCATACACTTTGTCAGACCTGCATATCAAGGGCTCAGGCCCAGGCCCAGTTGGCATTTACTGGGCTTTTCCTGTCCTTTGTTGTCCCATGTGGTACATGTAGAAGGTGACTGTACATTAAAGAACTCAAACTGATCAGTGGCCATAATAGTACAAAGCATAGGCCAAATTAAAGCCTTTCACTTGTATTTAGTAACATCTCCGTATGAGTGATAGACTCTTGAGAAGGATATCTGTTGTTGTTGTTGTTGCGTTGTTGTTTAACGTCCCATTCAAGAATATTTCACTCATATGGAGACGTCAGAGAGGGATATCTAACAACAGCACTTCAACAGTATGTATATTTTGAATGGCGGGCCAAAATCTAGCAGATCAAACAATTCATCATGCTCGATACCATTTAAATCAGGAATATGTTCACATTCAGTACCAGATTTTCAAAGTACAGCATTGTGCCATACGTTTATGAACAAACATCATTTTTACTATATATTTATAGTCAAATCGCATTTTTTAAAATTCCTTAGGTTTTCAGAGACTGAACCAATTTTTATGTTATTTGTACACCAAATTTCTATTTTTTATGTAGTTTCTTTAGATATAAAACTTAATAATTTTCTTACAGCAGATTTTGAGATGTTAACATTTTAAAATGCACATTCTCTATATAACATTACTTATTATGGAGATTTTTGACAACTTGAAAATTTAATTTTGTGTTATACTTATTGCATTTTTTTAACCACTTGACAGAATATAAATTTGTTTGTATTAAAACATTTTTGGGTAATTATGAATTTTTAAAGAAAGGTTTCATTTAAATTGGTTGAATAGTAATAGAATTAGAGCAGTTTAAAAACACATAAATTCACTATAAATATATACCGGGTAGTAAAAATGACGTTTGTTCATAAACTTATGGCACAATGCTGTATGTGCATATTTTTGTTTTTTTATTTTGATGATGAAAAATTCAGTACAAACATTACCGCAAAAAACAGGTTAGTCCCATTAATCCTGATACTTCATCGCTTTCTCTCTTAATTCTAAACAGAGGCACCTAGGAAGTCACCGGAAAGAGGCCAAACCACATACATGGAGACTGATCTAGATACATCCAAATCAAAGGATTTATCCCAAGTCCACGAAGTGTTACAAAGCTTCAACTCGATGCCTGTCCAGGCTCAGGACAGATTCAACGATACGTCAGTCGACAAATACGAAACTGTGGTCAACCATAAGGTAAGAAATAAAAAAAAGGAATTTCTGTCTGTTGTTCACAAAGCTTTCCACGGCTGTTTTGTGGATTTGTTTTGCTTGGAGTTATTTTGTGCAACTGAAAGCTACAAGAGTTTGCATGAATAAGATTTGATTTCATCATTTCATTTGTATGTGTAACCATAACAACGATGACTTTGTATGTGTCAGTGGAGATTGACAGTGACGTCTTACATTACTCAGTATAGCCAAGGATATTATAATATTGATAACATGATTTCATATGGCATGGCATATTTATCATCATTATGATTGGCTTATCAACAAATCACATGACAAACTACTCAAGATCATATGACAGTGATATTAGAAGCTTTCCAAACTATGCATACATCAAGCTTTGTATTCAGATAGCATTGTATCTGTGAGCTCCATGAAGTTTCTGGACTTTCGATATCTAGAAACATTTGGAGTAAGCATTTAAATCAAGATTATTTTTAATAAATCTATAGTGTGAGATATTTTCGTATTTTACATGTTAGTGGGATATATTATTCTGTTATAAATGTATTCATAAATACATGTACTTTAATCATTATGTCAAGGTTGACGTGTACAACTTTTTGAATAGAAAATATGATTCATGATCTCCCAAGCATTGTTTTTCAAACTGTCTCTCTCTCTGTCTCTCTGTCTCTCTCTCTCTCTCAATAAAGACAGAAATTGTTGTTATGGCAGAGCGAACCACTTCAACAATCTTCTATGCAAAATGGAGTCCATGACAACGTGGATGATCAGGATGAATTATGGGATATCCGTGAAGCAGATGAAAACACAAAGAGATTTTTCGGTATGTTGTTTTGTATACCACATTATAACAAACCTGGTAACAAAGGTCTTACAGTAGATAACAACACATTTATGAATTCTCCATATACAGGATAAAGTCCTAAGCGTAGGTAAACATTTCTGAGGCTTGCATCACTGTTGCGCCACCAAATATGGACTGAAATAATGTGGAAATTTAGTGGCATAAAACAATAATTCATTGATAACAACAAAAAAGCCTAGCAGTTTGTGTTTATAGCTTATTTGATGTAGACGGTATCAATTCAATACAGGCAGGTGGGATGTTGGCTTATTCTAAGGATTTCATCCTTTCCAGTGAGGAAATTTTAATGTTCCAAGATAATCCTTTAGACCTGACCTTAGTTTTAATTGTCTTATACCTGCCCAATGATGAAATAATATGAATTGGATGAGACTGTAAAAACTCAGGTCCGGGCTGGGTACCATAAAACTTATGAATTTACTTAAGTCTTAGAACATTCTCAAATCCAGTTCATCCTGAATTCTGATTGGTCGAGAGACTGGATTCTCAGACTTAAGTTAATTCTCAAGTTTTATGGTGCCCAGCCCAGGTGTCACAGTAGGTATCTGCACGATAAAGAACCCTCATCACTGCATAGTGGTCCTAAATGACAACAAGCATAGGCCTAATTTGTAGCCCTTCAGCATTCAGAGACATCTCCATATAAGAGAAAAATTCTCGAGTGAAGGCTCGTTTACACCTATCCGTTTTTTCTTGTCCACTTCCGCACCCGCACCCGCACTTTGTCCGCCATCTGTCATGTGTGTACACACTTGCACGTCAAAATATATTAAGATAAACATAGGCACGAATGGACGTTTATGATCAGACGATTACACTATTACCGTCCGCACCTGCTTCCGTCAAATATGGGTCTCCAATCGATTTGTGCGGAAGTGGGTGCGGAAATGTTTGTACACGTCAAATGAATAATGTTTATTCCATTTTGACGGATGCGGACGCAGACGTAAAAGAACGGATAGGTGTGAACGCGCCTTTAGACAAAAATACAAAATGATTTGAAAACCAGCTACGACATTGACCATGACCTTACCTATATGTTACTTAATATGATGAATCATGATGGCGGACCAAGACCAACACCAGCTGACCAAGGATTGACCCATAAGTTAGACATGATCCATGGGGAGTAACAGTAATCTGTAGTGAACACAAGTATTCCTAGACCCACAAGGGTTTGAACTTAGGTTTCATAAGGTCATCTGGAAGGTCAAAGGTAATAATTTAGGGAGTACTAAACCGTTTTTCTATGTGTGTTTTCTTTTTCTATTATTTCTGTAACATAGATATAGTGTAAAGAAAGATATTCTGGTTAAGAACAGTATTAACTTATTTTGGCAATAGATGGCAGCACTTGAAAACAAATTTGCATATCAATTTCAGGTATAATACCCAAGGATAAGCCCAAGGTACTGACAGTTAGGGATGTTAAACGTCAGTCTGAACAGAGGAAGGAATTCAATAAGTTAAAAAAAGACGATACCATAGGTACGTTCAAAGGTCACAGTTCATAGGTCAAAGGTCAGCAAGATTGGAAACTTAACATTGATGGCATTGGACAGTCTCGTATTTTCTCAGTCTTTGATGTTACAACATTAGTAATGGGTGGGGGAGTAAATAGAGAAAATCCATATTAGTGTAAATCATGAGGTAATCTGATTTTTATTAATAATACTGCCATTCATAGTTATAACAGCTAACTGGAATGAAATAACATGTTGTGCATACCTCAAGTTTATATCAAGAGGACTCAAGTGTACAGCAATAACAGATTTGACCTCAGCCATATGTGGTGAAATTATAACCCCCCCCCCCCAGTCCCTGCTCCAATGATCGTTTTTTTATGAGGGAAACTACAGTTGCACCTGAGATGAAAGATCACTCTTTCTGTCATGTAAATGTGGTCATTCAAGACAGGTGGTCTTTCATGATAGATTTTATTTATATGACTTCTTAAACAGATGTTTTCTTATAAGTAGTTTCTCATGACATATGGTCTTTTTCAACAGTGCTCTCTCATGATAGTGGTCTCTCAAGTCAAGTTTACACCGTAATCAATATCTGTTTTAATCTTAGTATAATTCATGATAAACTTCTTGTAGTGTTAAATTACTGTGATTTTATCTATTTTTTTGTTTTGTTTTATTTCAGATGGTCCTTGGACTTACAATTCTGAGCCAGAACAAGTGAGCATAGGTTTTACTTGAAAAGACACCTACGTAAAACCCTGATTTCCCATTTTCTACCTTGAATATGTCATAGACAATTGACTCTATTGATTGCTTCGTTCAATTGCTTCTCAGATTTCTTCCATTTTTTCCTCATCAATATTTGTTTGAGCTGATGTATATATAACTGTATATAATTGGAACTTAACAATATTTATTGTATTTCACTGAAGATAGAGACCTCAAGATGTCAGGGTTTCATAACCTGAATCAGCTTAACAGAATTGTATACATATCCAAAGATTTAATAATTATGTAAAAAACAATATACCTTATTCAAGTAGTGTTTAATATATGCACACACGTATCCAACCGTGTATCTTGCACACATATCCAAATCTAGACACATAATGATTACACCATACAAACCCACCTCATACACAGTCACACGTATGCTTCACTCACACATGCTCACACATTCTCAACCAAACACATGCAGACTCACCTGTAGTTAGACACGAACATACATAACTCATCCACTACACATGCAGATATACAAATGTTGCTTACCTAGTCCTGATGCCCTCTTTTTTCGTTTATGACCATCACCGATTGTGACTTATTCTTGTATTCGAAAATGTGTGACACGACGGGTGCCATGCGTGGAGCAGGAGTTGCTTACCCTTCCGGAGCACCTGACCTCACCCTCGGTTTTTAGAGGGGTTCGTGTTACACTATATTTAGTTATAAGTGTATTTGTGTATTTCTGTTTGTAATTTTGTCTCCTTTTTGTTTCGGCCACGATTTTGTCTGTCGTTGACTTATTCTATTTGGAATGCCCCTTGGTATCTTTTATTTCACCCATTTCATTATACAGACACATACATTGTACAACTATTCTCTCATGTACACATAGGTATGCTGACATGCACATCCGTACATACATAGTCACCAACTCACATGCTAACACACCAGCACACATACACCTAACACATACGTATGCACATGTCTATACATGTATGCATTTTTTCTCCTATTTGTAGAATGATGCTAGAAATCAAAATCAGAATTCAACTTTCGCTAATAATCACCCAGTATATGAAAATCTACCACCCGTCGATCCCACACGGAAGCCGTGGTCATCTATACAGCCCAGCACCACATCATCATCATTATCAGCTCCTCCGTCACGCCGATCCTCTGCGCTTCACCTGATGGGGCCACGCCCATTTATACCATACCAGGCCACACCCTCTGATTCTGTGGTCAACTCCTCCATCAGTCCGTCACATCGTTCCCGAAGCGATGACGATGGCATAGTTAGAGCATCGAGAGTGATCATCCAGCCGTCATTTTATACCAACTCAGATCAGAACGACAGCCTCACACAGTCGGCCGTTTGGATGCCAAAGCCTTACGTGAAAGGATATAGTCCGGTGAAGACTAACTTATTTAACGTGAAGAGAAAGCCTAGTGGTCGCTATATGACTATCTCTAGTAGTGAACCTGTTAGACTTGAAACATCGCTTATTGAACCCACGACTCTGCACACATCTGCCGGGGACTTGATGACCAACTCTGTAAGTGACCGTAAAGTCCCCCTAAAAGACAAAATGGAGGACTGGTATAATTTACAGTTTTGTATTGGTTAAAGTCATACCAGATGACCCTTTAGCCCTATAGTGATGGTCAGATAATATTTGACATGTACTTTGAGTTCCGCCATGATACTGAGACATATCGCTCCCCTTCAGATCCTGAGGGTGAGGAGTCTAGACTTGGTGTAAGCTATCGTCGGTTGATAGAGTAAGAACTGATTTTTTGCGTCACAGTAGATGCTATCATGGTAAAGAACCCTTATTACTCAATTGCCAAAAGTGCAAACCATAATGATTAAATATATAATAATTTAAGCCCTGTACTGGCATTTGTTGACATCTCAATATAGGTGAAAGATTCTTGAATTGGATGGTAAACAACAACAACAACAATCAGTTACACTTAAAATGCCTTGGTGGCCTAGTGACTTGAGCATTTGCCAAGCCAACCATAGATTAAAATTTGGCAGCCATGAATTGAAATGGAAGGATGTCTCCATACAAATGAAAAGTCCTCATTGGGACGCTAAACAACAGTTAAACAACTACCAGAGGCAGGAATTTTTATTCAGATTTAATTTTTGCTTGATTTATATCGAACTAATATTTAATCTAGTATGTTAGCCAGAAGACCATGCATAATCAAGAGGAGAAACAGTATCTATGTTTAATTATTAGCTGTCAGGGGCTTATATACAGTCGAGCTTGCTTCAGTCATTTATATGACAATAATCCATGTTAATTTTCAAGGAACAAAATTTTCAAATCGCATCGGCCATTTTCAGGGGTACATTTCAGTAATCTGGGTGTTCTTTTTATCCTGACAATTTTCTAGGGAGCAAAAAGAGTGGGGAGTAATGGGGTTCCACTGTATACACCTACCTGTATACAGTGGAACCTCAATTTACTGCAGAAAATGTCTGAAACTAGAAATGAACGCTTCCATATTTTTTCGAGATTAATTTACTGGAAGATTCCTTTTTACAGATGGACATGGTCCCCGATATCGTGAAGAGTTCAACGCGGGTCGACCAAGAGCAAGTAGACGCAAACACTTTCGATCGGGAAATAGTAAGTATGTGCATGTGTGAGCGTTTGATGTTAACTTTGCATGTGCATGGTGGATGCTTATTATCATAATTAAAAGGCTGCTGTACAGATCTGTACGGGGCTGTGGTACTAGCACTAATGTGTCATAACGGAGACCTGTAACCTACGAACTCTCTTGTACGATTATACTCTATGATTTGTGTATTTATACCGTTAATTACAAGTCAGTTATCTCATTAATTGTTGTATTCTATAACAGATACAGTCAAGCCTCATTAATCAGGATGAAATTTGTTGAGAACAGAGTTTTTAGTTGAATTTGCCATTATGAAAGAATCGTTTCAGTAATGCAGATGCTTCGATTATCCAGACAATATTTCTTGAAACAAAAGTTCTCAGATTAATGAGGCCCCACTGTATATTGTATTATAAACTTGAAAAGTGTGGGTACCACTAAAGATCACACAATGTGTTGTACACACTAAATTGTTGCAAAACGGAAAATCATAGCGGTGTGAGAGCATAAGCTGATGAAATTAAGCATGGAAAATGTTGTCATGGTTACGTCAGCACTTTTGAATTTTTCTGCATTAGCTTTCCAAGCCGGAAAAAGTCGAAATTCCAGAGAGATATATCCCCGATTCTGATGAAGAGGATTTGACAGAGGAGGAGAAACTGAGGCGGGAAGAGAAAGCGGAAAAAATTAAACGATTACTGACACAGCAGAGGTAAGAATTGAGGAGGAAGTCAGGATGACTAAATAAGGTCTAGCAAAGTGTGAAGGACAATGATTCAAATTTAAATGCAGGGTCTCAAGGGACATTACACAGTACTGTTAAGACCAGCCAAACTGGTGGTTTAAAGTGGTCTACCTGATTGGTTTCTGAGTTGGTTCTTAAGCTGAGGTTAAAATAGAAAAGTGAGAAGTAGGTTGAGCAATATTTGGCCCCGCCCTGGGGTTAAACATTTTCCATAAGGTTACTGTAGGATTTCACATTTTAGGCTTCTTCTCAGGAACCAGTGGGCCATTTCAACCGACTTTGCCAGGAATCAACATTGGGTGATGCAGACTCAAGTTTGTTCAAACCATCCCCCTGGGTCCAAAAATGGCCCTGCCCTGGGGCCAAAAAGGTTCAAATTTTGC
>JACSZP010047029.1:0-10508 GCA_016161895.1 Pinna nobilis | reverse complement strand
TAACTTTGTTTGCTCCTCTGACTATGTATATAAAAAGAAAAAGATACGTCATAATGAAATGATTTACGAAGAGGTTCTCCATACAGAGTTACTGCCCTTTACAACTGGCACTGGTTCATTATTCACTTCATCTTAAAGTTGTGAAACTAGTGGAAATGATCTGGTTGGTTGTATTCTTGTTTGACACCCCACTCAAGAATCTTTCATTTATAAGGAAAGGTCACCAATTCTGGTGAAATGTGACAAGTTTTGCCTTTGCTACACACTTATGGCTGTGGAGCAGTGAGAGTTCTTTTACCTCAGTTTTTACTGTCTTATCTGAAGGACAGAGTGGCCAACTGTAGCGTGGCATGAATTCAAAACCACAACCTTACAATCAGAAGGTCCCATTCAAATAATCATATCTATGGCTTCAAATACCACACACTTGGCAAAGGACAGTTGATTTCTATGTTAAGAACTTGTCACAAAATGGATTTGAACTCCAGCCAACATTTTAACCATTAAGCAGCAAACCAGTCATATCAATTCCTCATTACCTTAGATAAAGTTGGAGCCACAACAGTGCCAAATCTTTCTGCTCTTTGTTTTAACTTGTCTGTAGATTCAGTCTGTAAAACACATACACGAAAACCAATGTCAGACGACATTTTTAGATGTAGAATTTAAAATGTGTGTTTATCAAAAAGCTCTTACCTGCCAAAATTAATACAAAATAAATGCTTGCGGTGAATATTAACCTATCACTACACAAAACAACATACTAAGCATTTTCAGTTTTTAATTCATTTCCTAATAGCATAGCATGTAGATAACTGAAGTATCAGGACTTACAAAATAAAATTACAGAGATGCTGAAAAGAAATAATCTATATATATACAGATCCCCAATTATGTTGATAGTACCTTAGACAATGTAGAGGATACCACGGTTCCAAATCTCTCTGCCCTCTTCTTGAGCTTGTCCATGTCAGCCTGAAATAGCAAAAACAATACGTCAATAAGATTGGTGGCAATCCTAGGTCATGGGAATTATATTTTGTAAGTATGAACTAAATTCATGAAAGGGTTAAGAAGAGCTCCGGACAAATGGATGGATGGACAGACACACGGATAGACAGATGGACAAAGCGGCACCTATATGCTCCTCATTCACACCCACGATGTTTTGACAAACACGGCACTTGTAAACATGTCAATGTACACATAACTAGACATGAAGACAGACATTCAGATTTGAATATTTTTACCAGCCAGTGCTAACTGATTGATGATTAGAAGCTATTGTCCACTGAAGCTAACATTTACTGTGTGACTGAAATTTTGTAGAGTTGTTTACATGTTAATGTTTCCCGAACTCACATTTTGAAATGACAAGTTTCAAATAGCGATTGATAATTATCACTGACTGATTGATATTATGTTTTGCCAACCGGAGAAGTAAAATGGGTATATTTTTTCATGAAGGATATTTGAAAAACAGACAGAAATCGAAACAATATGTTTTAACTAATCAGTTGATAATACTTGTGAAGTAAATAAAGCAAAAAAATAACATAGAAGTTCAAATTCAAACATGCATATGGTCAATGATAGACTGTAATAAATGTTAGTGACTCAGCGAGTGATTACTAAAGTCGAATGACTAATAAAAAAAATTTAACATTATTATATATTTTGTGTTATTGTTTTTATCAGTTTACAATTCTATCCAATATGTATGAAAGAATTAAGAAATACAGCAACCAAGTGAAGTGTAACATCCCATCAGGAAAGATACTTAGAAATTATGTGTTATCTCCCTCGGATGTCAGTTTGGATAGGAAGTGACCCCTTATATAAAGACCATCTGTCTATAAAAACCATTTTTATACTTCCCCCTGAACAGTCTTTATATACAAGTTTTACTGTACCCCTAATCCGGGTGATAAACATAAACAAGAAAGAGCCATATATAAAGATAGTTTAAGGACTACATCTGAATTTAAATTGGTGTATTAATGAATGCTGTACAGAAATATTTTGGAATGAAAAGACAGATCTTTATTATATTGTCACATGTTTTCTTCATTCTGACTAAGTTCTAGACATAAAGCCTTACCGGTTCCCCAGAAACACTGAGTTTGCTGTCTTTGTTGGTTGTCAGTTGAGAAACACCAAATCTACATTAAAATATATATACATGTTTAATTCTAACAAGATCATTTGAAATAATATGATAACCTTTGATATAGAAGAAAAATAAGTGTTTGATCACAAAGTGTCTTACAGACTTAAGTTCAACAGCCATAACTATGCTAAAATTAGATCAAGTGAAACCCAACATGAACTGTATCTGTTAACCATTGATATACGATGACAAGCAAAACAATCATTTCAATAACATTAAAGAACAAGATATGTTTGTAAAACAAGGATGCCCCCAGGTGGCAGCCATTAAGAAAACCACAGCATTAGTCATATGTAGGTCAAAATTACAAGGTCAAGGTCATGGGGTCAAAAATTATGGTATAAACAGAAAGGTCTCGTCACAAGGAATACTCTTGTTGTATACGAAGGCCACATCACTTACCAATCAGAAGTTATTGCCGTTGTTAAGTTTCCTTAAAAGTAGATCAAAGTGCAAAGTGCAAGGTCACGAGGTCAAAAATTTTGGTAACTACAGAAAGTTCTTGTCACAAGGAATACACATGTGAAATACATGTATGAAAGCCCTATCAATTACCATCAGGAGTTATGGCCAATGTTAAAGTTTTTGCGGAAAAGCAGACTGATAAACTAAAAACTTTATGACCCCCAAATATAGTTTCTGGAGGCATGAAAATTTGGACAGAAAGACAAACAAACACGCATAAAAAAACAAGAGGCCCAAGGGGCCTTAACAGTCACCTGAGTAATGAATTTGGTTGAAATTGGCCCACTGGTTCCTGAGAAGAAGCCTAAAATGTGAAATCCTATAGTAACCCTATGGGAAATGTTTAACCCCAGGGCTAGGCCAAATATGACCCCAGGGCCTTCTCTTGATCAAACTTGAATCTACCCCCCAAAAGGATCCTATATTCCAGAAATCAGCAGATTTGGCCTAGTACTATCAGAGAAGATTTTTTTAAGTTGCAAAATTTGGACCTTTTTGGCCTGGGGTGGGCCATTTTTGGACCCAGGGGGATCTTTTGAAGAAACTTGGGTCTGCATAACACAATGTTGATCCCTGGCAAATTTGGTTAAAATTGGCCAACCAGTTTCTGAGAAGTCTAAAATGTAAAAAGTTTACGGACAAAGCACGACCGACGGGAACAGATCGCAATAGGTCACCTAAGTTTACTCAGATGACCTAAAAACATTAGGTCCCCTCTGACTTAAGCTGATAATGTAGTAGAATCTTTGTTCCTTTTTTTCTCACCTGTCAGCTCTTGCCTTTTTCTTTAAATCATCACTGACCATACCAAATTTCTCAGCTCTTGTCTTCAGTTTCTGTAAATCAAAGACAGTCTTGTATTGAGAATACTTTGAACTGCAACATCACTTCATACATGTATACAGATGAGTGACTGAATCAGGTGAAATCTGATTGAGCAGAAAAACTCGTTTGGAACTGTTCACAACTGTTATCTATGTACAATATTGACTTTCACCTCAAGTTTCTGAAGCTCAAAATTTGATTAGTTAATGAAAGGTGTCATGGGATTTGTCATCTTAATTGGGAATTATTAGATCTACATGCAACACAGCATGGGAACAGAGCACACAGATGACTGAGTAGAAAAATTTGTTTAGCACTGTTCATATCTGTTATCTACTTACACTGATGACTTTCACTTCAAGTTTCTGAAGCTCAAAATTTGATTGGTTAATGAAAGGTTATGGGGAATTTGCCATCTACATGCAATACAGCATTGGAACAGAGCACACAGAAGGTCACATTCTAATCAAACTGAGTCGTACAGTGGCTTGACAATAAGGTACTGTAGTATTTCTTCTTTTACTGTCTCATCTGAAAGACAAGGACAGCCAACCACAGCATGGCTTGGGTTTGAACCCTGGAGTGGTACAGTGGCTTGACGATACGGTACTGTAGCATTTCATCTTTTACTATCTCAGAGACAAGGACAGCCAACCACAGCATGGCTTGGGTTTGAACCCTGGACCTTAGGATCACAATTCCAACACGCTACCTACATAGCCATGGCAGCCCTGAGACATGTGTAATTGCTAATGGTCACGAGTGCTGAGCATAGGCCAAATTTTTTGCCCTTCACCAGCATACGGTGATGTCTCCATGGAAGTGAAGTATTGAGTAGAATGTTCAACTGTCCTGCAGGGGGTGCATGATAAATGCAGTAGCAAACATTTCTTTTCCTTTACACTTGACAACAGAGAATATATCTATACCTCAGCATCAGACAAAGGTTTGATTTTTATTGTCTTCGGAGCTGTATTTTCCGTTTCTTTTTCTGGCTCGGCACTGCAAGAAATCAAAAGCAGATTAAATCATCGGGCCAAAAAGAAAAATTAGAATATAATTAGAATGTAATCTATAACTATTCAAATCTTAAAATGCAAGAATGAATGTTTTCTGAATACTACAAGGGTGACCAATAGATATAGAGCTTTTTTATAATAACCAAATCTGTTGACATGATAAGTACAGTTCCAAATACGCTAACAACTGAATATAAGAGAATCAATCAGCTCACACTGGTGAATAATTATGATGATCATGAAAATTGGTAATAAAACTCTCAATAATACTTTGATGAATGATTGAATTTTTATTTCTGCCTAATTACTAAGATTTTCTTTCAAAGCCCATATCCATGGATTCATGTCACTTGCATTCACTTTTATCACTGCCTACTTTTCCTAAATTTTCACAATCAAAAATAGATGTCTATGGAAGTCATAATAAAACTTCTAAAGAGGACTGAACTTTGAACAACTGAAATGCACCGACTGCACTCTGACACATATAGTGTATCATAACAGAGACCTTTGTGAGACTTGAAGATAACAATACACATCTTAATGAATTTGTTTCATCAACTTACAGGGCTGCCATGACCTAGTGGTTATAGTGTTCAACTTCTGATTGTAAGGTCTGGGATTCAAGTATAGGCCATGTTGCAGTTGTCTGTCTCTGTCTTTTGGATGAGACAAATAGAATCTATCACCACTTTGTACAGAGATAGAGAAATCTCACCCGATTGTTAAAGATTTGCAGTCCACGACGAGGCTTGCCGAGTCGTGGATGTTGCAAATCTTTGACACGAGGGTGAGATTTATCTGTTCCTGTACAAAGTGGTGGTTGATTATTTTTCTCTCACCCTCAAATAATGTATGTCTAAGTAGTAAATATATAGGTACAACACTGCATTCAAGCGGACAAGCCATCAAGGGGTTCGAGATAAGCACGGGGGGTATGAGACTGAGATATCTCAGAACAGGTAAATTGATGGATTTCTCTGTCCGGGGTGAGAGAAAGTAAAAACCGAGGTCCCGTGTCACAGTAGGTGTTGACACGTTAAAGAACCCTCCCTGC
Organism: Pinna nobilis; assembly: GCA_016161895.1. Taxonomy (NCBI): domain Eukaryota; kingdom Metazoa; phylum Mollusca; class Bivalvia; order Pterioida; family Pinnidae; genus Pinna; species Pinna nobilis. The sequence continues at coordinate 4,972 of JACSZP010047029.1, read as the reverse complement.
TCTACAACCATATGTGCCAAGCATATGCAATTTCTGTCGCCCTTCACCTGCACACAGTGACGTCTCCACATAAGTGAAAGATTCCCGAGTGGGATGTTAAACAACAGCACAACCAACCAGCCAATTCTCAACTTACATATACATACACACCTCTTCACACCTTATCTATACCAAGGTAGTGGATATTGTTTGATGTTTGAACTCCTACCTCAAGAATCTTTCATTTATACAGAGACATCATGGCTACAAATTTGGTCTATGATTTACATTTACAGCCTTTAAGTAGTGAGGACTGTGTCAAAGGACCTCAGCTTTTACTACTGTAGATTCCTAAAAAAAGCGAGGAATTAATCGACCCGTAATTTCCTGAGTGGATACCATCGCAGATTTAAAATCCTCAACTTTATTTGATCTGACAGTTTTGTTCTCGATGGAATTATATTTACGTAAATCTTATATCCAAGATAATGAATTAATCAGCTAAAATGTATATAATTAGACCGTTTTTTGTTTCGGCTTTTAAGAAATTAGGCTCAGAACGCAAAATTTAAGTCCCTGTTGTTGAGAGCTCGCGATTTAAAGTTCTTAAAATTTGATAGAAAACGGCAAATTCGTGGAATTAAGTACTTGCAAAAAATAAGGAATCTATAGTATCTCATCCAAAGGACAGGAAAGGCAGTTACTTCTGCCGACCTAACTCAGAATACCTCACAATCTGAAAATGATCACACTAGCATGGAGCCGTAGGTATGGATATTCATTATAAGTACAAAGTACTTGATATCCTTGATTATTGTGATTTATATTACAATCTATGGCAGTTTCGCAACAAACATAAGTACCCCCCAGCTACTCACACTTTCTGATGAGAACACTGGTACATTACCTTTCATCAACTGCAGTATCTGCCTCTTCTGTTAGAGTTATCTGCTCCCCGGGATCCTCCTCTGTCTGAAGAACCTGCTCAACATGGCAGGGATAAAATAAAGGTATGAATACTTTTACTACATGTAAACCCATCTTAAATAAATAATGTATTTGAAGTCACATCTATTACAAATTGAAAAAATAATTGTACCTTATAGTCACTGGTTTAACTTTGAAATTATTCAACTTGTTGATAGTTCATTTAATTTATCTATCCTGAGGAATGAGGATATTAAAAAAAAACAATGAATTACATGCTAGACTTTGAAATCAAATCCTCAAAACTCATATAAATGTAACAGATAAAAACATCAGTACACCTTCATACACCAGAGAAGGGCTATAAATTTGACCTTTATTCCACACTTATGACCATTGACCAGTGAGGGTTCTTTAATGTGCTAACAATTACTGTGAAACTTGACCTTAGATTTTACTGTCTAATCCAAAGAACAGAAAGTCAGCCTAACCCCCAAGTGCGGAATTGAATCCGCAACCTCACAATCAGAAGGCAAACATGCACGGTGGCTCTCAGAGAACAGGACACTTATCATTAGTGTAGGGCATTGCACTTTACCCCTCTCAGTCAACTTCTCTCACCTCCTGTCAGCACAGGTTCAAGCCTCACTGGTACCTATGTGAGAAAGTTTGCCAGTTTACTTTTGGATGGCTTGTGGTCTTTTACTGGGTACATTTGTGGCTAGGCTTTCTCCACCAGTAAAAACTGGTCACCACCATATGATAAAAAGATTGTCGAATGTGGCGTAAAGCAAAACCAAGACAAAAACATCATTACTGTAGATTACTTTGACTTCACTTAGGACATCATCTCAGTAATCTGACCACTCAGCCATTAAATGTGAATGGTAGTCTTGAAGTGCCACTGTATCTAAACTGTCTTATAATTCAAATATTTAAAGCACAAAAATTAAGTCTAACCAAATTACTTCATCAAGGGCTATAAAGTGACAGATTACATAAATCATATATGAACTAAAAGTGTTACCTCATCTTCATTTTCTGAAATGAGAAAAACTCATTTTAACTTAATGTACATTATGTTTATTTATTGAACATATACATGTGTACTCTATTCAGTGTGTTATGATTTTTTACATGGTGTTTTTGTTTTCAAAATAGCACATTCATGTATTCTATATGGAACTAACTAATGTTAATACTAATAGTCTTCATAACAGTCAGAGTTTTCATTTAAAGATGGTACAATGTATACACATAAAAATGAGAGTATTTAGAATCGCTTTTTGTTCAGTTACTGATTGAGTAGCATCCCTGAATGTTCATTTGCTACATGTAGGAACTCTTACTCATACGCAAAATCAGGGCCGCAAAATCAGGGCCACGCACCGTGTTCTGATTACGTACATTGTAGTGTGTTTATAGGAGCCACTTGTCTAATGCCGATTGTTGATTACACTGGATAATAACCTATTTAAGCAGGTAGTTAGTGAAGCCATTAATAGTTTTGCAATTTGAAAAGTAGAACCATGCTGATTATTACTCGGCTTGTGTAGTGTTTATCTATGCGGTTCAGTAAACATGGCTGGATAAGAAGGAGGAAGGGCTGGTTTCAGCGTCGATTTGCGTAACTGTCCATGGATTGATTAACAAGAAAACAAAACAACAAGCTAACAAAATAATGATAAATAAAATAGAAGGTGTTAATATTTTGTTATGTTCAATTTTGACAATGATGATTATTACTGCAATACTTTCTTCGAGATGTACAAGCTGATTAATGTTATGACTACGTACAGTACATGTACATTGAGGCTTACACACACAAATAAAACGATTATCCGGACAACCGATTTTCCAGACTTTTTGTATGTCTCCCACACAGTCCGGAAAATCGGCGCTTGACTGCACCAGGATGTGTGTATGTAAAAGAGATACAAGATCAGTACCTTTAGCTTCTTCCTCTTCTTCTTCTTCTTCTTCTTCTGCTAGTGCTGCCTGAAGACGACTGACAAGTTCAGCTTTAGTTCCAACAGTTGGCAATCCAAGCTTCTTTAACTCAGATTTCAACTCAGCAACCTTAAAGAAAAAAGTATCAAACGGACATTCATATTGAAACAATGTATTTGTATAACCTAACATCTCCATTTGTACAGGTTAGTGTAGACAACTTTGCCTAATTTTATATAGAACATATTTTAATCATTGATTTAAAATTAATAGAATTTATCTATTTTGATACTGATTTTCCCTCAAATACATCCAAGTTTTTGTTTAAAATTCCCAACAGCTAAGAAATAACCACAAATTTAATGTGATGTAGGCCTAAGCTAAATAAACTTTCTCTCTCAATATGAATGGTAGACTGTTTGTACCCTTGTTAATCTGAACTAGCTGGTACAGAAGCTATAGTATGAACCTTGTTTACTGAAAGTGATGCATGAAGTGTGCATTTTCTATGTAGTTGCACTTTTCCACATCACTTTGAGAAATATGGATTAGACTACAGCTTCTGTTCTCAGGTGATTGCATGACATAAACAGTCCAACATTCAAATCAAGAGAGATAGTTTGATACCATCAAATTAAATCTGTGATTATTCATTAGCTGTTGGCAATTGTAAACAAAAATTTGGTCGTATGCAAAGTATATCTGCAAACGATGACTGACCTATTTCCTGCCTGCCAACAAGGTAATTATTGTTAAAAGTCATCTTGAAGGGAGACGGTCGCCAGAGCTAATATTTACCAAATAAAATTACAAAGGCTTGAAAAGGTATTCTGTCGGGGGCAACAATAAAGGGCAGCATAAGCTCCTGATAGAATCCCAAAAACAAGGGCATCGGACTGGAGCAGGGGCAACAGTCGCCATCCCAATATTTTTGCCAGAAAAAGAAAATATCATAACAGTGATCTGCATTCCTTGGGGCACCAACTGAAATGGTGATCTGTGTTTTTTTGGACAGCAACTAAACTGGTGAACCTTATCATTTGGGGCAGTACCCCAGTAACTAAATGATGGTGTTCTTTCTTTAGATGGCAAATACAGGTAGAGCAGTGATTTGTGTATATGTAGTTGGGGCCATCAAACAGGCAATCTTTTGTCAGTGGATCAGCCGTAGTTACAGCTGCAATGAAGAAGGTATTCACTACAAGGTATTTTGATTTTTCTTGCCTCTTCTTTGCTGCAGCCCATATGGTATTACGAGACGTCTGACACTGGCCTGAAATTGGGAATCCAATTGGTCACATCTTGCAGCCGTTTTCTTCAATGTAGCGCATGCTTTGATAGAAAACTAAACATGTACTCACCGGGAAGACATTTTTTAATACCCGTGCACATAATTGAAAAAATCAACACTTTTTGTTTTTCTGACATTTAACTTGGATCACAAAATTGTGTTTGCAAAGTCCCTCCATCTTGTTTACTGACTTATTAAGCATGTGCATTTGATGGAAAACATCCAGTCTGTATCTTGGTTTGCTATTGTACTTCCGGTCTGCTATATCGTCCATATGCAAATGTTATAGCTGGCAGACCTACATAAGGACTATAGAAGTTTTCAGTCGAATGTGCATGTTCATTGTGGCAGTAAATAAGATGGAAAGCCTTCAAAGTCAAAACTTAGTGATTGAAGTTGAACGTTCAGAAAAAAATAATTTAATGTGTTGATTTTTTCAATTTTGTGCACGGATGAATTCAACAATGTCTCCGCAGATAGAACATGTTAAGTTTTCGATCATAGAATGTTTTGAATTAAAGAAAATGGCCCTGAGATGTGACCAGTTGGATTTCCAATTTCAGACCAGTTTCAGACGTTGTGTAATAGTAATAGAGAATGGGCTGCAACGAAGAAGCTTTAGAAGGGGCAAGAAAAGTCAGAATATTAAAATACCTTCTTCGTTGCAGTCGCTGAGTCTGGTCATCTTCGCGAGTCTGGGAAAATGACAACAACTTGCATATGGTACACTTTTCTGAGCTTGCCCAAAGACAAGAGTTGGAATTAAACTTCCGGTGCTACGAATTACCGAAAACACGGTCATTTACCGAAAACACGGCAGAACTT
>JACSZP010047027.1:0-10662 GCA_016161895.1 Pinna nobilis | reverse complement strand
TTGTGAGCGGTTCACGTTTATCGAAAATCGGTTCGTGTTTAACGCTTTTTGTTTCGTGATGGCTTTTCTGTTCTATCACTCCAGTTACGCATCATTCCATGTGTCAAGGTTAACACATTCACTACTGTATCACATGTACGCCAGATGGCGAAGTGAACTGGGAACCAAGTGGTTACACTGCAATATATCTCATGTAGGGGAGAGTGGGAATAGTTGGTACAGGGGGGCTTGTTGTTACAGGCTGTATCTTCAAAACTACATCATACGGAACTGTGAACATCAATCATGTGACTCCTCTCTAGTTCATGGTACCAGCCATCATAAATGTGTCTCTCAATAACACATGGTTTTTCGTGTGGATCAAATTTTATATTTTTCTCATCGTAAATTAACTTTTTAGGATTTCACAAAAATCAACATTACATAAAAAGTATGCAGAGCAGAAAGACAATATTTTGCATGTCAAATGCAGCAAATGTAACCTCTGATTTCATGAAATATCATTTTTGAGAAATACATTTTTAGTGGACCAAACATAATTTTTTTTAACTTTTGCCATGCTGGGGCTAGTTGGTACGTTCATTCTGGGGCATGTTGGAACAGCGTACCAACTTTCCCCATATGGTTAAACATTAAAACATCAACACATATCTTGCTATCTTATGTCACAAGCTACATGTTGTGCTACAGTTCTGTGGTGTTCAAACTTACGTTTAATGACAGTCTAGATATGATTAAGGAGTAGACCTCGATAGTTGACCCTTTGGTTTGTTATGTACCAAACGTGTATGAAAATTTCCTTATTACAAATTTGAAACATATTATGGGATGCTATTCTAGCTTTCAATACATGGATTCAAGTGTCTTTATCATATTTATTACAGTGGTTCAATATCAATAGAATTGATTACTCTCGGTTTGTTTTCAGCTCTTTACATAAATATATTGTAAATCAAAGTCATTAAGTGGTTACCCTGAAACTTCCATTGTCTGTCATATGCATAGGCAGAAAATACAGAAGACACTTTTTTTTTAATGTAATGCATATTTAGGAGTCAATTAAATCATACAAAAACACATATGTATGCGAAATTGTTGATATGGGCAATAATTCAGGAAAAAGCAGCAATAGTTAATCATTTTAAAGTTCATAATATTGCATACTAACCCACAATCGGGTGTACAATCCTGGCAACAATGACATTACTAGTAAACTTATCTGAACCAAAAATAGAATTTTTATCTGAACCTCGGACAAAAATATTCGTTGGATCAGAAAATTCCAAAACATCAGAAATATACGGGCGAGTCAGCCAACAAATCTTAAAAATTAATGGCAGAACGCCACCTTGGAACAACAGGGGTCCCACAAGCCTTACATGCCAAGCAATGTCTGATAGCTTTTGACGCCATGGAAGGTGGGGGACTAACCAATTATAAGGGCCATACCAATCCATAGAAAAAGCATCTACACCCGATATACCTAGTGTAACGAAACGAGATGAAAACAGTTAAAGTTTATGATTTTTGCTATCAGCAAATCTATCGAAGGAATGTGGACCGAATAAATTATCGACGAAACGAAAAAATGCGAGAGACACGCCCCAGTCGTCGTAATCATAAACCTTACTGAACGAGTCCGCAACTGAGTTCAAAGAACATGGTAACCACTGTACCTCAAGATCAATAGCATTGCAATCACAAATCGAAAACACAGATATAGCGAGATCATGTAAATGTGGTTTAGAGCTACCTATAGCAATAACTGATTCCACAACACTGACAGTCTGTAAAACATTTCAGACGTTTACCTTTCAGCATATATTGAAAATGTGACAAGTACTGCTTGATAGCTTTAAGTTCACGCAAGGTAGAACTCATGGAAATTTCAGTCTCACACCACATATAATGAAAAACATCGAAATCGGTAGGCTGTGTGTAAGCCGCACACGCGTAACTGCTAGCGTCAGTAAACACCACTACAGTAGGCAACTCATTACATAAAAACGTTTGGCGTTCAAGGTAACTGCGCTTGATTTCCAGAACAGCAATTCGCCGATCACTGCCTGATCAGACAAACAAAACTTTCTGTCCCACGAATATTGTGCTTCAATGCACTCGAACAAAAACCTAGTTTTGATACGAGCAACATTACCTATAATAGGCATCATAGAAATTATTTTATCCCCTACCGGAACGAGGAGACGAGCGCTAACAGAAGACAAACTGGATAAAATGGTCTCAATGAGTTCTGAAATCCGAAGGTCGGGAATGCTGATAGTGTAGGAACTAGAGTCCCAACACAGACTTGACCAGGAAGTAGACTGTGAGAGGGTAAACACAGATTTCTCAACGTTCACCAAAAAAAAACCTGCTTCGTGAAGCGAGTGATACACAAATCCTGCGTCTGATAAAGTAGCCTGAAAAGTTTTGTTAATGCACTAACTATCATCGAGATACAAAACTATCTGTAAGCCATGTTCTCACCAAAATTTAACCATTGGCCACAGACATTTAGTAAATATGTATGGAGCTGAGATCAACCCAAACGGTAAAACAGTAAATACATAGAACTGACCTTCCCAACTAAAACCGAGAAAAGTATGACACCATTCAGCAATATCAATATGATGGTACCCGGATTTCAAATCAAATTTGAACATAAAATGTTGACGTTGAAAAAATGTGAGGGCAACCTTATAATCTTCAAACTTGATCTTAGATTTCCAGACATGTTGGTTCAATTCATGCAAATCTAGAATAAGTCTCTTTTTACCAGACTTGTTGAAGGCGACACTTATGGGACTGACAACTTTGGGGAGACATTTGACCTGTGTGATGCAACAGTTATTCAGTAGATCTAAGACTGCTTCGATGACAAAATCAGCATTTTCTAAGGCTGACTTGTTATTCTTAAGAAACATACATGTATGTGGGTTGTACTTACAAAAGGAATAGAATATCCATTCTCAATAATGTCTACAACATAACTATTTGCATTAATACTTTTCCAAAATGATAAGTGATCGTGTAATCTACCTTTAACATTGTCGCATTTTTGCTCTAATTCAATTTCACAAGATATATGATTTTCACTATTAAGAATTGTTTCATAATAATAATATAATATAATATAATAATATAAGTAGAAAGTATCGTAATTTCATGGGTATTCTTTGATTCGTGGATTGGAATCAACCATGAGCTCTCTATTGTGATTTGTAAATAAACACATCTTTGTCACTCGGACACTTTACAACAATCTGGAGATTATTCAAAATCCTGAATTATGAGAATTTGAACCAAACATGTAAAATATATGAAATTGAAGACAAATGATCTAAAAACATTATGGTTTCACTATTCTCTTTTCTATAAATAGCAGAGTCCTCATGTTACCAGCCTGCAGTGTGTAGCACACCTAAGAAAAGATGTCGTCTGCATACATCCCTTCCTAACTATGAATATTCAATTTCTATAACGACATTTAGGTCACCGCTATTCCTTAAATAGTTTGACCCACAAAATTACAATACTGTCATGGTGGCAGGCATGTTTCCAATGAGCATTTTGATAGGGGCGATGGTGTATTTTGGAGAGGGTGACATGATGACGAAATATATCAGTTGTGAAACTTTACTTTAATTCAAGAAATTAAAATCAGGCAAATGTGAACTATAGACCTTATTATTTACTGAACATTCTTGCATCCAGGAAATTAGGATACTCCAGGATATACACATATATAGAATACTCAAGGATATATATATGTGTGTGTGTGTGGATGTGTGTGTGTGTGTGTATACATAACATGTGTATACATGTATATATCCTTGAAAACTACAGATTAATCCTGGAATATCATATTTAGAAAAGAGTGGGAACCCTGCAGTCAAATCTCCTGATCAAAATTGTAAATTTCCTAATCTTACTTCATCAATTTATCACATGTACAGTCAAAAAAGTAATAAATAATGCAACACTCTATTTTCACAAATTTTCGGCCCCTTGGCCTTTATCAAGTGGTCAACGACAGTGATAGTAACTTTTACATAATGTGTTAACTTTACATCCGTACATATACCATGAAGAGTTTCGATGAAAATGTTTATCAATGTTTACAGACAACGTCACTAATACTGACGTCACAACAATTACGTAAAATAAAAACAACCGCGTATCTAAGCAAATCCACGCAAACAAACGTTTCTCCGCGCTGCTGACGTCACTCAACAATGCGGCTAACGTAGCAGCCTTTTGTTGATTGGCGTCAACTTACCTAATAAATTTATACTAAATCTATACTTTTTGGTTCATCTTAGTCACATGTTACACGAAAAAAAAAAATACTTAATCGTTTATAGGCGAATAAAATACTTAGGCAGAAAACAATAATGATACTGATAATAAATTATGTTAATAATAATAAAAAAATAAAAATAATAATAGTGCAAATTTATGCAATCCACTTTTTATAATTACAAAAAAGGGCTTATTTGGTCCAGGCAAAAATTGTAGCCTCAAAACTACTTTATAACCTATATGTATTATTTCAAAAAAAATATATATATAAATCTATATCTCAGTTTTATGCAAATTTGTTATCGGGTCCAGCCAGTACTGACAACCCTTAAACCATAATGAATCTAAACTACTGCTTATATTAAATTATAATCAGGTCCAGGCAATACTGACAACCCTTAAACCATTGTAAATCTATAACTCAAAAAGTAATAAGCTATCCATACAAACCAATATGTAACCAAAGTGATAGAACAGATAAGTTGTCACGAAACAAAATCGTTAAATGTAAACTGATTTTTATACGCCCATCTTCGACGGGTTGTATTATGGTATGGCGTTGTCTGTCCGGACATTATTGGCAATAACACAAAGAATTATGGCCGAATTTTTGTCACACTTCGTAGGATATATCATTGTGTGAACCTTTTCAGGGGTGCGAAAATATTGCCATTCTGACTATATTTGGCAAAGTTATGCCCTTTTAATTTCGCAATAGTGGAATATCATTCAAAATGTTAGAACTTTTTTATTTTGCCTCAATTCCTTTCAAATTTTTTACAGTATCACAAGAAGCAGTGATGTTTAACATATATTACGGGTTTTTATGTCATTTTTTCAACTTTTCACAGAAATAGAGTTACGGTACGTCAGCACCTACTTTCCTCTTTATCGTGTTACATTTTCTCGTGGGCGCAACTAGTCCAACAGTTTTTGACACAATGTTTAGCAATTCCCCATGTGTTGTTGATATCATATGAAGATGTGCATATCGTAATATCAAGTTGTTATGACAATGTTAGCGATGGGCGTATCATGTGCTTCAAGGCGCTCTTGTTGATAAATGTTATTTGCTTACACTGGCACGAACTCGATTGTTGGCACCATTTATAAGTGATGTGGCGATAGTACCCTCCTTTGAGAAACTTCTTCAGAAGGGCCTCATAGAGAGAAAAACTGAATGCATCTGAGTATTCTAGAAGGATGTGTGAAGAAGTCTCGTTGTTTTTGGTTCCATTGGGAAATGAAATTTTTGATGCATTTTTCATGTTTTTTGGGGGGGGGGGAGGGACATTGTCATTTTTGGACATTTTTAGCTAATTAATGTCTTTGATCTCTCTTCTTATGCTCATATTGCTCAGGTGAGTGATATTGTTCCGTATAGGCCTCTTTTTATGTAGTACAATACCATGAAACTTGTACAGTGAACTCTGGTACAATGGTTACGTTTTTTCATAACTTTGCTGTTTTAACAAATGTGCCGTTGGAACGATTTGCTGTCTGTATCACTGAAAGTTATGCCCTATGCCTACTGTAGGGTACTGTTACCCTAAGACCGTTTGGCATTAGCCTATAAACTATTTAATACTTCTTTGCACCATCATAGTAATAGCGGTAGATCATCTGCGTGTTCATAACTGACATGTCATTCATAATTTGATAAGAATAAACAAAAAGATTTTTTTACTCTTAATTTTACTTACGATGTGTATGAAAGTGATTTGGGAAATGGCAAGTGTCAAAAATTTGGGTTGGCCCAAAACATGGATATGTAGTGATAATCGAAAATGACTATAACTTCGTCTTTTTACTCCTTTATTAGAGGAATTTTTATGAGACATCCTACTAACTGATGCATAATCTATTTGTATTTAAATGTCAGAAATGTAGGATATTTGCACAAACATTAACACTGTCGGAAAATTACCCTACCACGAAACTGGAAGTTGGGCTCTTTCATCACTGTTTATTCAAACCAAAGGGCTCCAATGTTTAACATAGGTTTATATAGGAAAATATCTTTAAAAATTTTCTTCTCAAGGACAGCAGGTGTACTATTTATCAAATTAATATGGGAGCATCTTTATATAGTATAGATTTTTCAAGATTGTTCAAATGGTAGCCGCCGGGGTCAAGATTGAGCCACAATAGGGGCCTTAATGTTTAACATTGGTTTATATAGGAAAATATCTTAAACAATTTTCTTCTCAAGAACAGTTAGTATAAAATTTATCAAATTAATATGGGAGCATCATTATATAGTGTAGATTCAATGTTATTCAAATGGTAGCTGCAGGGGTCAAGATGGGGCCACAAGAAAGGCCCAAATTTTAACATAGGTTTATATAGGAAAATCAAGAACAGTTGGTTTACAATTTATCAAATTAATATTGTAGCATCATTATTAAGTGTAGATTCAAGTTTGTACAATTGCTGGCCTCTGGGTTAAAGATTGGGCTACAATAGGGGTAAAAAAATTTAACAGATGAGAGGTTCATCTTTGTCCATACCTTTCAATAGTAACACATTGTAAATCCAAAATTTCTGCATCTCTGAAATGTTCAGGTTAGCGATGTGGCCCAATGGGCCTCTTGTTTAACAATTGCCAAGTTGCCCATGGTTTCTGATCAGCTCAGGTAAATTGCCATTGTATCAAATGAAACATAATATGGAAATGCACATTTGTTCCTGATAATCTATGCCAGTGCTGGAACACGAATATGCCGTTATGTTGAGCACAAATAGCATTGTGCACGTTTGTATCACATGGATTTTTGCCGGTAAGTAAAATGAGTGCCGTTGTAACAAGAGTTCACTGTATATAAAGACCTCTGTAGAGACACAAGCAAACCGGTCTTTTTGAGGATGTGGTCTGTATATTGAGGTTGATTTGGATGCAAATGTTACTAATGAGGACAGCAGAAAATGGTCTTTGTTACCAGAAGTTCTTTACGTACAAGTAGTCACTAAAGCAGGTATTACTATTCATACAAATGTTCACATATATTTTAGTTGTTTGAAAGAACACTGAGGCAGTATGATAAGCTAAGGAAAAGAGAAGCTTTTATGGATCAGTTTAAGAAAGAAGCCATATTCAAAGACAATCTAGATGAGTTTGACAATTCTCGAGAGGTTATTCAGCAGCTTGTAGATGAGTACCAGGCAGCAACCAAGGCAGACTACTTATCATGGGGAACACAACAGGTAAATCAGAGCTCTGTCTTTATGATCTGAGAATATACACATTTCTTACTCATGCTGGGTAACAAAACTCAACAGAAGGTACGATATAGTAAGTAATTTTCTTAGAATTGTGTTAAAGTAGATCCCCCTTGGATGATGTCACAGTTTTTTCCAGAATCTTTATTGATTTTTTCACCTACAAATTTGCCAGATTTGAAATCGGAAAACAAAGCTTGACGTCATAGTTAGCTGTCTAAAGTCTGTGATACTGTAGGTAGGCCCTACTGTAGAAAAGGGAAAAATTGAAATTCAGGGGCAATGGCATGGCATTATATTTATCAATTTCAATTTGAAAATTCTTTTTTTAAGCTATTTGACAAGTAGAAATATATGTACAGAAACTTAGATCCACCTCTTTTTTTCAAAACACCAGATAACAGAAACACGGCTAGGTAGAGACTTGGCTACGTCATGACCGATGTTTCCCCACTTCATGAAGCAGTTCCACTTCATTCAGTTTGTTTGTTTTTTGTTTGTTTTGTTGTTGTTTAACGTCCCACTCAAGAATATTTCACTCATATGGAGACGTGCTTCATTCAGTAGACAAGATCCTCTGTTCAAAATTAATCTGATATCAAATTGCAATAAATTAATTTAAAGTAATTAACACTGTAGTGGAAGAAATAGTTGTCTGTACTGTTGAAAAAATTGCGGAGATAAAGCTGACACTTCTTTTTGACTGAGATACCCGATATAGACTTTCTAGAACCATGAACCGATCTCGAACATGGAAATTTTGTAATGTTTCGCCAATATTTATGGCAAACGATCATTAAATTATTCTCTGAATGTCAAAAAAAAAAAATCAGAATATGCAGTGAAAACAAGTGGAAACCATGAAACTAGATTTGTACTCCTAATAGCATGTATTTGCACATATCTTAGTAATTCAGAATGGAGGGGGCGGTTACTACATAGTCAAATAAGTTGAAATCAGATATGAGTAGATATCAATTTTTTTTTCATTTAAAAAATATTTCTAGTATAGTACCACTAATAAAAACTTTAAAAACAAAATTTCCACACGTAATTATTTTGTTATAGCTTATTTTTGGGTGTATCAGTGCTTTTCACGCGATCCTCTCAAAATACAATATTGGGCACCTAAAATAGGCCACTCATCTTCAACTACTGCTTTGTTTGTTAAAAGAAGTGTCTGTATTTTGGGAAAATCAATGTATTAAAGGGGAAAAGTAAGCTATGTACCCCTTTATGCCTAAATATTGATTATTTGGTCAGAATAGGGTCATCATGTAAGATTAAACATGTCAGCTTTTTGTGCAGATTGGTATTTATGTTACATATTAACTTCAGATGAAGGTAGAAAATTAAAAAATACGGGTACCAGTTTCTTTTATCAATACCTTTTGAGTATATCTAGTGAAAACAAAAAGAAATTTGACATTTCCACACATGGATATATGAACATCTCTCAAGGAGGGGGGATCTACCTTAATTTAAGCCAAAGTTCTGTATTACCCATACATAATGATGTTTTACGCTGACAAGCTGGGACTTAGGAGATTACAAGAGTTTTGATATACTCATGCTAACTCTTATAACACTCTTTACAACTCTAAACCACTCGTTACAACTCTTAAAAGTCATGAAATTTTTTTGACATACTAAAAATTTGCACTTGTTTATCCAGAGTTGCTTAACTCTAATCATAATCTTTACAGCTTGTAAACAGCTTGAGAAGTTCTCGCAAGAACTCTCAATACACTCATTTTAAATCTGAAACCTCTCGTAAAAGAACGTTAAGGCATTTACATCATTACAAGTGATTCCATAGCTGTTTCAGAGTTGTTTACACATGATTGTTGAGTATGGCGTATACCAGAATCTTTGGCAACTCCTCTTTTTCAGTTGCTGTCGCTGTGGCTGTTTTGTTCTGTTTCTTCATTTTGAGTTAGTTGAAGCAGTAGCTGAAGAAAATCTTTTGACGAAAAGTAATTTATTACATTCATAAGCCATAGAATTTGTGCTGGAAACTAAGCCACTGAGTAGTGAGGATAATTTATTACATTCATAAGCCATAGAATTTGTGCTGGAAACTAAGCCACTGAGTAGTGAGGATAATTTGTATGCAGACACCTTGTGCAGAAACTTCAGTTTTTACTGTCCTACCTTACGAACAGGAAAAGCCTGTCTCCTCTGGCAAACGGGCTCAAGTCTATCTATGTATCCAACTTGCAGTAGAAATTCAAAGTTGGGTTTCAGCAAACCAATAATCTTTTAAGGGTACCGGAAGCCGTACTTCACACTGTGATTAAGTATTCTATGTGGCTTTCCATGTTTTTACCCTCGGATATAATACTTATACTATAGGAGCATCAAACTTTTGAATCCTCAAAGCCTCTAATATATAAGCTAATGATAAAATCCTGGCCATAAAGGGATCTTGCCAAGTTTATTCCAAAACATGACTCCAATCTTTACTTTCTCATCCAAAGGACAGGCAGCCGAGTTTTCTAAAAGCTGGAGCTCAAAACTATCAAATCTCAAATCACACAACAGAGTTTGTTTTAATCCAAATAAGGTGATATTGATATAAATACTTAACAAAATTGAATAATATGGATGATATATATACATGTAGTATGTAGTAGGGCCTACAGATTTTCAGGCATATTCAGATTCAATAAAAATACCCAATAGGGTTTCACCTAAGATTTTTGGGTTGGTGCAGGTTCTGTATTTCAAGCAGGATAGGATCAATATGACTTGTCCTTGACCAGATGAACTTTCATTTTCATTCAATACCCTGACAAATTACTTCTTCATAGTGCTCCTCCATAGAAAAAGTGGATTTTTTTAACAACAAATAGAATACAGTTATGATTCAATTCAGATTTCTATATGGTTATCAAATGATAAATGCTTTCCAAATACATGTTCATGTACTTGTACCTTCACAAGCCTTGTTTTTTAATTTTTGTAGATTTTTACTTTGGTGATTTTGTCTCCCTCTTCTTTGAGGGGGGACATATTGTTTTTGTACTATGAGTTTCTTCTTCTTCTTCTTCTTCTTCTGCTGCTGCAAGTTACTTACATACAGTACTGGTGGAACTACTGCAAACACCGCCAATGTCCTCAGCCGAGGCCATCCATCAT
>JACSZP010047013.1:0-11077 GCA_016161895.1 Pinna nobilis | reverse complement strand
TTCTAATTATTGCAAGATAGATTCAATGTTGTTGATTGTGTATTTGTAGATGCGTTTGACCCTGACGAGTTTGTCATGGGTGCCTACAGAACACCAGCACATGTAAGTATATACGTTTTGTACATCTCTCTCTCTCTCTCTCTCTCTCTCTCTCTCTCTCTCTCTCTCTCTCTCTCTCTTATCATTATAAGGGCTTTTAGCTATGCTTAGCTAGCTTTGTTTCAAAAATTAGAAAGAACAAATATCATCTATAAAATGTATTCCTGTTGAGTTTTCTTATATTTTGCACTCTTCCTTGTATTTGAATTATTTGTTTGATAGAGTACCTGTAGAAATATCGACACTTTTAGTTACGATTTATTTTGACAGTTCATTACTTTGTTCAGTTACAGGAAGCTCTTGATTCGCAAATACAGCATCTTGTGAATTTACCAGGAGAATTACTTCGGCTTCCACAATCAATCGACTTCAACGATTATGAGGTATTTGATTTATTAATTACTCTTTATTATTCAAAACAAATTCAGCCCCTTTGACCCTGTGGCTAGCATATTTTCCTTCCGATTGTGAGATCGTTAAACCGTATCTGTGTCACACTGGTTTTGGCTGTTCCTGTCCTTTGGATAGTTAAGACAGTAAAAACCAAGGTCCCATATCAAAGTAGGCTTCAGCACACTAAAGAACCCTCACTGCTCAATGGCCATATCTTGCTATTAGCTCTGAGCTTCGGTAAAAAATATCTAGTCCTTCACTGGCATTCACTGATGTCTCCATACAGTGCTTTTTCTCACCATTTTGGTAACATGGCCCAGGACACTGGAAATGGGAATGGGATTTCTTATATGCCATAAGGAAATTTGTACCACTTGTAAATATCAAAACAGAGCCCTCTCTATTACTTATTTTGTTTGTTTATGATAAAAATTACATTACCAATCTACCATTAATTTTAACTTTTGCTTTTTGAGAACACATATCTTGAATTTCATTTTCATCATCATTATTGGCAATTTTTTGCTGAAAATTGGTGAAAAAAGATATGATTTGCAATTGAGAACATACATTGCGATTGGGAACATACATGTAGCCCAGTATTGGCTATTAAAAAACATGCCATATAAATGAAGTATTGCGGAGTGGTAGGTTAAACATCTAACCAACAATACAGTGAGAGAAAATGTATGCCACTATATGATACATGTATATGTCTGAAGGATTGTTGACTATGGCATGAACAAAATCAGACTCAGTTACAATGGATAAATACCTAACTGCCTTGATTTGCTTTTTAAGAAATTTTCTCTCAGGGCTAAAGTTCATTTGTATCATTTTCATCCCCCCCCCCTTAATCAAAAAGTAACAGGCATATAGTTTTTAGTCTGTCAGTCCATCTTTTTGTCTGCTAAATTTTGGCAAGAAGTTTTGATCGGTACATGACAGGGCTTTTATATTTCACATATGTATGCCCCCCTGACTAATGACCACAGTACATCGTATTCCTTTCTTTTTGACCGATGACCTTTCATGAACTTAATTTGCTAAAGTACAGAATTATTCATATGAAAACACAGATTGTTTTCTCATTATTTTGGAGAGCAAAATGAACAGCCGAATCTGGATAATTGAAATTGAAGAGAAATGAATTTATCTTTCAAATTAATAGGGAGTTTAAAAAGAGGCCCAAAGGGCCGTAATAGTCACCTGAGATACAAGCAGCCCCTGTGGACTATTTATTGACAGATTTCAATTTTATTGACAAATTTTGTAGACATTGACATAACAATCATGTGCAACAATTTGAAAATAATCTGATCCATAAAGTCATTCTTGAGAAGATCAAAATGTCTCAGCCAATCAGAGGCTATGGTTGCCATCTTGAATTTCACTTGGCCTGTAAAGAAACAACACTTATGTGGGACCTTGTGAAGAACATCTGCACCAAGTTTGGGCATGATGCATTCAGTCGTTTTTGAGAATAAGTTCAAATTGTCTCAGCCAATCAGAGGTCATGGCGGCCATCTGGGATTTTGCATGGCCCCCGAAAAGTAACAACACTTGTGTGGAACCTTGTGTAGAACATGTGTACCACGTTTGGGCATGATCCATTCAGTGGTTCTTGAGAAGAAGTTAAAAAAGTGAAAAGTTACTGCACGATGCATGATGATGGACAAAAAGTGACCGCAATAGGTCAACATGAGCAAAGCTCAGGTTAACTAAAAATTGAATTAAGATAGCAATAAAGTAATTTAGCCGGGAAATTAAAATAATTTCGAATTAAGCAGGATTTCAATATGTCAGGCCAATCAGGGTTCAACATACATGCATGTAAATGGGTTCCTCTGTTTTTGAATTATTTTCCAGTAATGCAAAAAGTTTTTGCCTTGAAAATTTGTTTCATACTACCAAAAAGAAAAAAAATCCCCAAAACAATATACATCTCTCATCAAAGAAGTATTTGAATTGTACAGGCTCTGTGGGACCTGGCGGAGAGAATTGGAGAAGCCAAAGGCAAGGGCCTCTCAGATGAGGCTCTGTCCAAGCTTGACATGCAGAACTACAGAGAAGGCGAAGATACAGGCGACAACAACAACTGTGTGATATGCATGTCTGAATTCTGCCATGGCGACAAAGTCACATCACTAAAGTGCCAGCATCAGTTCCATCACAAATGCATTAAGTCGTGGCTGAAGGTAAAAATAGTTTTTGTAAATTTGAACTTATGATGCAAATATTATCATGTCTTTTTCAAAATTTGATCTGTTGAAAGTCTTTCATATTCTGTCTTCTTTTCATCATTTTGTGAAATAGCTGTTGGCACAGGAATTTTGAATTCTTTGGCATTTTGACAAAAATTTGAATGTTTTGCATGTTTACTTTTTATTATGAAATCTTTACCACTTGTAAATATCAAAACAGGTCTCTATTTACCTTTTATTAAATTTATATAAGATTAAAATTACAATAACACGGTAGCAGCAATCTGAATTTTTTTCTGTTTGGCAACACATTGCCTGGTTTTTGTTTTCACCTCTATGATCTAGAATTTTGAGCTGAAAATTGGAAAATAAGATTTGATTTGCCATTTGGAACATAGCACAATATCGGCTATGAATTTGGCAGAAAAAAATTCCTTTCACATAAAAAGAAATTATGCAAGGTATATTTTTCTTGTTTACTTGTATTCATTATTTCTATATACTGAGGCTAAGGATTCAAGTCTTGTACTTCAGGAAAACTTAAATCTTCAAGTCTTGCCAACTACAACCTTGAAAAACACCCACACATATACATGTGTAATGGGTGAGGTAAAAGTGATGGCTTGACTAGGATTCAAACCAAGGCCTCCATCTACTGAGCTGCTGCTATACTGAATGAGCCTCTCATTTTTGTGAGATTTCCTAGACTGGAATTTCACACTAGATTCATGAAGTTATTTTGATGGGTGCCAATGTAATAGAATCTAGACAAGGAAAAAGTGAAGGACAGACTGGGATTTGAACCCAGGTCTCCTGCTTACTATGAAGTTGCTGTACCAACTGAGCTGCCTGGTCCAGTCTGTTCAGTCCCTGTCGGCCTGACATTATGCCTGTACACAGGCTTCTTACACACTCTCTCTGCCACTCAGTCATGATAATTTCAAATATAAACTTTGTCATAAATCATAAAATCTTCCATGTAATCAAATCTGCCATCCACTACCACTTGAGTTTGATTTTGATATTTCCTTTCAGAGAAAAGCTGTATGTCCGGTGTGCAGAGAACCAATAGGCAGAGAGGATAATTAAAGGCCTTTTGTTTAATTGAAGATATATGTATATAATGAATTTGTCTCCTTTACTTGGCAAATGAATTGCAACAAATTGTGATAATGATAAAATTATTGTAAAGTTCCTTGAATTTGATGGAGTTATACAATTTATCTATCAACAATGTATCCGTCTATCTATCTATCTATCTATCTATATATCTTCCTATCTATCTAGTTGTCTGTCTGTCTGTCCTCTTCAAGCTTGTCTGTCTGGCTGACTGTCCATGCATCTATCTATCTGTCTTTCGACTTTTGTAATCTTTTAGTTGGACATTTTGTGTCAGCTAACAGCAGATATTTTAGTATTCCACAATAGATGATTTATGTGCACGAGCACACTTATAAGTACCACATGTGGAATCAAATGAAAAGCGGAGTGATAAATGACATCAAAATTAAAAATGAAACAGTATTCAGTTGTTTCATTGGTACTAGAAGGACAGTCAAATCATTTACCTGAGGTAATAGGGAAGACCAATTAAGGGACAGTTTCCTGAGGCCGTAGGTTGAGGGTAACAGCTCTCTAGGTCCTCCCCTTTATCGTGGTTATTAACATTGGTATAGAAGAGACACAAGAAGTTCTGAATGAGTTCTTTGATTTTCACAAATAATTAATCAAATGATTTACCAAATTATTTCTACAAAGTGGACATCATGTAAAATGATACAGAAATGGCAAATCTCCTTGAAATGTATGTACCCTACATTTATAATAGTTTGTAATGTAAGCAATCTAATTAAAATTTGATCTGCTTTTTGCTTCAGCTGTATAGATCAAATGAAATCCCATCGAGAGGAGAAATCTCAAAGCCTCTGTCAGTAACCAAATTTCTACTTTCATATATTGAAGGTACAACATGAGTATATGATAGCCATTATAAGTTCCAAATGAGTCCATTAGATTTTCCTTGTCAATGGGGTTTCATTGTCAGTGATATTAAGGCAGCAGGTGTTAGAGTATAGAGTATAGTATAGTCATGTAATGACAGAGTCGTAGATTGAATGTCAGTAAGAGTAATCCATAATGTGTAATCACTGAATCCAGATTGTATAATCAATTATACACTAATGAATCACATTATGATGTTATGTATGGCAGCGACAATACTTTTATTACATATTTTATTTTATTCTGTAATTTCATTTGTCCAGAGAGGGTACTCTCCTTTGAGAAACTTCTTCCTCAGAAGGGCTGCATAGAATGAAAAACTGAATGCATTTGAGTGATCTAGAAGGATGTGTGAAGAAGTGTTGTTATTTTTTGGTTCCATTCAGATATCAAATTTTTGACCTGTTTTTCAAGTTTTTTTGGACATTTTTAACATATTCAGCCAATGTAATTGGTTTTTAAAGGTTTACTCCGATTTCATCAGTTTGCTTTATTAAATGCTTTGCATATCATTAGATTTAAGTTAGCAAGTACTTTCTGGAGAAAAAAATTCGTAAATTCAATTTTTGAAATTTTAATGAATTTTTCAACTTCAAAAGATAAGGGAGGGGTGTTATTTCATGTTTGGGCTTCATTTTCAAAAGCACTGTAGGGATTTTCATGAAACTTGGTAGGGTTGAAGTACATGTATTCATGGTCCCTACATGTTGTTTTTCGAGTGATCCAATTTTTTTTTTCACTTTTTCTTCTAATGTCTTTGATCTCTTCTTATGCTCATATTGCTCAGGTGAGCGTTATAGGCCCATTTGGGACGCTTGTTAATGGTATTCTATAGTTTTGTGTTAATAAGTGGCTTATTATATATCTCATCTTACTTTTGTTTGTTTATGATTTTATCTGTTGTTCAGTTAATGATTTTTGAATGCCCTTTTCTTTTTATATGCCTGTCGAATGACGGGACGTATTATGGTATGGCTTTGTCCGTCCGTCCGTCTCTGCGTTAACTTTTTTTGTCCGGAGCATAACTCTGAAACTGTGTATGATAGATTCATGAAACTTCATACACATCAAGACATCACAATGCCCAGTGCAGAGTCCAAGAACCGTAACTCTAGCTGCAGTTTTACAGAGTTATTGCCCTTTATTAAAAAAAATTTTTTTCCTTTGTCCGGAGCACACAAATTCATTGTTTTCATTTTTTGTCATTTTCCCTGTAACAAAACTTGCGACGGGCGTATGATGTGCCTCAGAGAGGCTCTTGTTTTGTTTTGGTTTTTTTTTAGCAAAAAGTGTTATCCAGTACATCAATTACTACATATGATATGCAGTGAATGGTTATAGGGACAACAGTCCTACTATTAGATACTTTATAGCCTTGACTTTAAATATGTGATAACAGTATTATATGATAACATTAAATACAGTAGAGTCAGTCTATAACGAATCAGCTTAAAGCGAATTCAGTGCTATAATGAATAGGAATAAAATCCCTGAAAAGAGTTACTGTGTATCATATGTAGTAAATTTTGATGCTTAAAACGAAGGATGCCTATAATGAAGTCAAAAGTCAACCCCGTTTGACTTTGTTATAGACCAACTCTGCCGTAATTCTATACAATATGATAAAATATGATAATTTCATACCTTTTGTACATGTAGCTACAAACACATTGATGATTTCTCACTGCTAGCTTGCCCTTAGTGCTGTCTGTAGGCCAGACTTTGAAACCCTCCATAAAGTTTGGTGATTTTTTTATACATGTTATTGAAAGATTCTTGAGTTTGAAACTTAAGGAGCTATGGCCACAATATCAAAGCTACAAAAAAGACATATTATTATTACTGGTTGTGTCCCACTCAAGAATCTTTTACTTATATGGAGACGTCACCAATGCTTGTGAAGTGCTACAAATTTGGCCTATGCTCGGCACTTATGGCCATTGCGTTATGAGGGTTCTTTAATGTGTCGACACCTACTGTGACATGGGACCTCCGTTTTTACTGTCTCAAAGAAAGACAAATACATGCAGTGTATGTATACGCAGTGTACCAATTTCACCAAATCCCACCTCTAATTACCATTTGCAGAAGAAATAAAACGAAAAATTTGAACAGATAATAACGAAAGATTCATATGATCTCATTTGTGCTTATTTGGTATAAAACATTATACTTGTAGTGCTTCTATCAATTGCTAAATTTTGTAATGAAGAGCTTGTGATTTTGCCCTCAGCTTGGGTCCATATTGTTTCTCACTATATAAGGAATTGTAAATTGTGTGTACCAATATTGATGTCAGCCTCCTTGATATACCATAACCCTGTAATATTACATGACTACACAGGTAATCGTACTGAAATGCCAGTGTCATACTTATATGGTCATTAATTATGTATACATTTGGTATTACATGTATAATAAAACAGAATGGAAATAATGTGGATTTTCTTGATATTATTTTGTCATTTACTATCAGTCTGCTAAGTCAGGAGAAGGTCACATATTTCTACACGTGCTACATTACTGTAACCTTTTGATGTGATTTTAAATTCGGTCTGGTTCATCCACTTTAATATAATGCCCTACCCGTTGCAAACAAATTTCTGGGGATGAATAGAAGTTATCCTGTCTGTCTGTATGGTTGAAAAATTCTACAACCAGATTTCTCTCACAGTAAAAGAGAGAGGGCTTTCATACATGTATTTCAAACATGCCTTCATAATATCAAGGGGGGCCTCCGTGGCCGATTGGTTATAGCATTACGATTTAGACCACTCAGTCTCTCACCTCTTGTCAGTGCGAGTTCAAGCCGTGCTAGAACCTAGACTGATTATGTGAGAAAGTTTGCCAGTGTACTAGCCAATGGCTGATGGTCTCTTCCCAGTCACATTTGTAACCAGGCTCTCTCCTCCACAATAAAAATGGCCGCCATCATATGTCTGAAAGATTGTCTGGTGTAGCGTAGAGCAAAAATCAAAACAAAAAATATATATTTTGACCTGGTGACCTTGACCTTGAACATTGGCCTTGCAATGGTTATTTGGTAAAGAGTTTAAGACACGCAGAATATGAATAGAATTGAGAAAAATTTTCTGCAGTGGGTATTTCATCATGTTAGAACTGCTCTAGTTTTGTCTATGCTATGAAAACCCTACTATACATCATCCGCATCATACTGAACTGTGGCTTATGAAAATCAGGTGGCATGACCTTGACCCAAGGCTATTACCTCGGAGAACAAGGTCATAGTGCATATGGTTGGTACATTTATTTTATTCTGTATGAATCTGAAGGTTATTTCATAGCATTGTTGCACAGGACCCCAAAAATAATTTGTCAAGACCGTAAACCAAGGTCAAATCTAAGTTCAAGGTGAAAACGGATTTGCTGGATAAATTCCAATTCAGGTCATTATATGTAACCTATCATACATCTGAGGGATATTTCACATCTGGTTAGTGTTGCATTTAGCCAAACTTATAAATGTCATGAATCTTAATCAAGGTCATGACTGCGAGGTCTCTATCTTACATGTTGTTTGTACATGTAGGTATGTCGTTGTCTTGGCTATAGCATTTTACTCCCGTTATAGATATTAATATCTAACAGAAGTTTTCTCCATGACACACAGAGTATTGGTATATCATGACCTAGGTCACATTTGCAAGGTCAAGGTTGCAGTGCATATGGTTGGCCAAGTTTGCACTGTGACATTGAAGTGATAGGTTTGACTTTAATAAGTTTAATGTCATAAAACTTACAATCATTCATGAACAACAATCATATTGAATACATACATGTTATCTCCTCTCAAGGTACCGTCAATCCTGATTTCAGAGACCATCCAAGGGAAGGAGCAGAAAGGGTCACATACATGTAAGACAGGTGGTATCTTAATCCTGTTCCAGTTGATTTATGTAAGAAAAACTATTTTGTGATCTGTACATGTAGGTCACAGGCAGGTCAGACTGTATTTGAAAGAGGTTATATGTATGGCCCAAACAAAAACCTGATCATGTCAGAATACAGCGACCTGGACCTTGTATATATGACCTTAATTTTGCTTCATAGTACAACCTTGGATTAAAGACAGTATTTCTTTAAAACACGATCCTCAAAGGAGCAAGAAAACTTTTCCCTTGACAGGAAATTCTGTTTACAAATTGAAGAATTTGAGTAGAAAAACATTAAGGGATGGACAGGTGAACACCCGTTGAAAATTAAAATGAAAACAGGACAGTCTACATCTTTTTCAATGAAATATAATACAAAAGAAATCAGTGCATACATTCTAATCTGTTCAAGAGACTGTGCAAGGACAGGAGCGACGCAGATCACATATGACAGGTGGTTGTTTAATTCATGTGATTTATATAGAAAAAAACCATTTTTGGAACTATACCAGTACAATTAGGTCACATAAGACATCTTTTCATTTATATAGTCACCAAGGCAGGCTAGACTGTAATTGATTGAAAAAAGGAAAATTAAAGATACCAAGGAAGCGTTCAAAATTCAATAGTCGAACGACAGAAAACAGCATGGCAAAAATAAGGGAGACAACACTACAAGTTATAATCCACTTAATACAAAAACCTAAAAGTAAGGTAACACGAAACCCACTAAAAAACCGGGGCGTGAGTTCAGGTGATCCGGAAGGATTAGCGGGTTTAGGTGTGCGATAAGGGGAACATACCCCTCGTCATCTGTAACACCGATGTTCCATATCGGACCGATTAAACACGTCGTGATGGCCGACCGTAAAAATTTCGGAGTGATTACTTTAATCTTACCATAATGAGCTCTCGGTTAAGTAACTTCTTTGTTACCAGCCACCTTCTATCAAGGAAATCCTGGTAGGAAACACATGCTCTTGAATGTCGTATCAACTTGAGAGATGTATAGGCCTACTCCATATTCAGGTGCTTCTGGAGTATTGTTTTACATAAAAGTAAATATTCCGATTTTGGGCCTTAGTGTCATATTCACATCTTTCAGTTCAGTTGTACATTTAGAAGAGGAAATAAAGTAGCAAAAAGGAGATAAAGGTATAAAGGGTATTAGGAGACTGTATAGGGCCTTAGCCAAACCGGGCTGAAACCACCGCCCGCCGTCAAGCAAACCGTGAAATCATTTCACAAAAAACAGAGAGAGAGAGAGAGAGATATGTAAATCTGTTAAGTTTTTAAGTTTGATGAAATCATTTCTCTTAATTAACAAAGAAAGAGAGAGAGAAAGGGTTAAAGAGAAGTGAATCCGTTAGGTTTTTAAGTAAAGTGAAATAATTCAACTAAACAAAGGAAGAGAGAGAGAAAAGGTGAAAGAGAAGTAAATCTATTTGGTTTTCTCAAGTTAAGTGAAATCATTTCACGAAACAAAGGAAGAGAGAGAGAAGGTAAAAGAGAAGTAAATATGTTAGGTTTTTAAGTTTAGAAAAATCATTTCACTTAACAAATAGTCCAGTAATAGTAGTTGAAAAAAAAACACGTGAAATCAACCTAATTGCAAACGAATTTATGTTTTGGTTAGGCCTATATGTTCTGTCAAGGTCTAAAGATTGTCTGAAAAAAGTCCTCCTCTCTCAGTGAGAGGGGAAACCCATAACTTGGGGGGGGGGGGGGGGGGGGGGGGGGGGATATGAAAAAATATGGAAAAATCGACAAAAACTGGAAATTTGCTATATTTCACTTATTATTCATCACAGCTCATTGAAATTTACAATGATGATGCAGTGAGATAAAAACTAATAGTTGACTTAGGTCTAGGTAAAAATCAAAAGGTCAAGGTCGCATATACTAAGACAAAAATCCTGTAATATGAAATATACAAATAGATGATATAAACATTGTACCTTATTCCCCCTGTTATTGTTATTAAAGACCTTTAACATACAAAACCGTTTAACGGGTAGTAATATCCTAATGTGTTACGACAATGAAATGTTGTGAAACAACCGTTTGAGAAATAGCAAGTAGTTCATATCCAAAAAAGGTAAGTATGAAAAACTGTCATACAGTGTATTTATCTCCTTGAAAACTTAAGCTGACTACTTCTCTTTTTTATCGGAAACATTACAATGTATGATTATAGACTGATACTGAAATATGGAATGAATATCAAAGTTATCACAAGGTATCAAAGTAAATACGTTGATTACGATGCCTGTCGGATAATGTTCAGCGGATTGTCGAAGAAGGAGGAGAGAGAGAGAGAAGTAGATCTGTTTGGTTTTCAAGTTTAGCAAAATTATTGTGGTGAAGTTATTGGGGGAATTTAAAATAGCCCCCACCCCGGACCCTACGGCCCTGTCGCTGCTAACCCGACTCACTGCATTGGCGGATCCAGAGAGGGTCGGGAGTTGGGGTCCCTGACCCCCCCCC